>JBBMKF010000034.1:4474646-4495677 GCA_037834155.1 Curcuma caesia | reverse complement strand
TGATTTTCATGGCCCAAGCTAATATATTTACAAATTAACTTGCATTGCAAAAAAAAAAAAAAGAAGAGCATCAAATAGCCATTTGCAAATCAACTTACAGGAAGATTTAGTGTGTGTGTGTCCACACACACACACGCATATATATAATTTAGACATCTAGAACCACTCTGATGTTCAAATTGAAGTGCCTCAACAAAAATAAAAAGAGATAAACTTTTTATAGTACGAGCTAATTTGCAAATTAATTTGCATTGAGGAATATGATAAAGAATATAGGCAAATTTTGGACCCATAAAAAATATTTTTTGACACCTAAATTAGAAATATTCAACTTGGGTGTTTCAAGATAAACATCAGATAATTTTCTTATCTTCACAATAAATTGATTAGGAAATCACCTCACGACACATTTTAGAAGGAAAAAAATCATAGCTAGGGATGTTATGGAAAGGTGACTACCCTTATTGAAATGCTATTTGAAAGGTAAAATGGTGTTTGAAATGTAACTAGTTGATACAACAAAGGATGAGTGGTTTGAAACTAAACAATGAAGAAATTAATAGTTAGATCTTTACTAACCAGTTCTGGAGCTTTATCAGCAGATTTTGCAGCTGGAAAACAGAGAAATTTAAATAAACAATAGTTAAGGTATTATGAGAAAGATCAAATTATTTCTAACTGGTTATGAAGACTCACGTGATTGAAAATTCTTGTTAAAGTTGCCAGATTCCTTGAAGAGTTGTTCAAAGTGAGGCTTGCAATACAAAACACCTTCCATTGATGAATATGTACTTAGCTGAGAAGAATGGATAAGTAATTAGGAGCACTAATAGTTTATCCTGCCCAAATTCCATAACTGTAAAGTTCCCCAGCAATGACTGTAGTAATATTTAAACTAAGTAAATCATCATATTTTCAACATTTCAGCAATAACTATAGTAATATTTAAACTAAGTAAATCATCATTTTTTCAACATTTACTAATGTTTTCATTGGAAGATGCAACAAGCAAAAGGTGAAGAGCAGAAAAACTCTTCTGAATGCTAAATCATTATTTGTGCAATTCGTAACCGCTTTCAACAAAAAAGATTGAAATTTCTCATAACATGATTTAACTTATTCAACTGACAGTGGTTACTGATCATGTCTAGCAATATTCTATCAGAGCTAAGAAAGCTGAAACCCAATAGAGACAAAACGTTGCAGCCTTCCCATCATCAGCGCCTCAACGTTGAAGTGGTTGCAGATGATCCTGTCATGCTACAATTTCTTATTAGTAGCATAAACTAGAAACAGGATCTGAGGATCATCTCGCCTTTTGTCTTTGGAGTTCTAAATTAAGCAACGATACATAACTTGCATTGATTCATATTGCGATCGTTTTGAGAATTTATCCTGATGTAAACAATTTAAAGCCCAGGCACTCTGCAATCTGCTCTCACTTGAATGGTAATCTTGCTCAGTATATGCCATCTATCAATGAATCATTCTAGATTTACTCAATCTTCATATATTTTGCTGAGGAGACTACCTAAAGCGATTTAGTCCTACCAATTTTCCAACACGAGATAGACGGTAGACAAAGCTACATTTTGTAGCAACAGATTTACAAAGGAATCAACTAGTGGATTGCATAACATGAGTAACAGAATATGGAGACAAAATTTCTGCTTTTATCATGATCTGGAGATAGAATATTTAGTTGCTCAGCAGAACTAGCTCGAATATCAGATCTACGGCATCGATCATCGACCTGGAATCCCGACGTTTCAAGTTATCGGAACGAATCAGACAAACACATCTTACTCAAACTCGAAACGTCCAATGAAAAAATATGATTACAAACGAAGTCAAATCCCCAAGAACAACAGAAAAGCCCAAAAAGGGAGGACACAGAGAGAGGCGAACGACGATACCGTGAGGGTTCCTTTGCAGTGATTGCACTTGAAGCAGGACTTATGGAAGACTATTCCGTCGGCGGTGAGCTGATCCATGAGGTAGACAGTCTTGTCGCAGGCCTTGCATTTCTGCTGCGTGCCGGTGAAATTGAAAGCCATCTTTTCCCCCCTTTGTCCTCCGCCGGCCCAACTCCTCCCCGTCCACCGCCGAGAGATCGATTCGGAAGCGAAGCCGACGAGGAACAGATCGGGATCTGTCGCTGTTCTCCGAGACCGCCGGCGACGAATCCGATGAAAACAGAAACGAAAGAGATATAAAGTGGTTCGCGCATGCTTGCTCTGCGATCCGTTGTTTGGCGTGGCCATGGATGGGGTTACCTGGCCACTAAATTGACGACACGTCGTCAATTTTTCGCCGTGGACCCCACGTCATGAAGTCCACTCGTTTTCATGTTTTTTTTGAATTAAAGGTGTAGTTGTTATACCTACCCCATTTAATACTATATCTTTCCCTAATTGCACGTCCACTAGTCACACAATAGGAGTGCATTAAAGAAAAAAGGAGTAAAGTAATCATAATTCCCTTTGGACGAATTTGATTGGATGGCGTCGGTTGAAGATATTTTCCTCGACGGCCGGTTGATATCTGGGGGATTTTGCTTACCCCTTCTCTGTTACCCAGAACGGACCCGTCAGATGAATGGACAATCAGATGGGCCTCCACTAGATATTGACCCACCGGCAGTTAGAGAAACGGGGTTGAATGCGCTGGCACACTAATTTAAGGGCTAATAAAAAAATATAATAAAATTTAATTTGATGTTTTATTTTTTTCTTCTCTGATTTAATATAATTTTTAGATTTATATTAGAATCTTGATAATGTTCCCATATTATTAAAAATGTCAAAGTGACATGCACGTAACATTTTGATGACTCAGAAAGTGATTTTCTACCCGAGTATTGTACAATGCATATATTCAGTTTTACTTTAAATTATAATAAGACATTCACATGATAAGTTTTAATCATGACTAATGATATTAATAAATAAATAAATAAATTGATTAATTAAAAATTTCTTTTTAGTCCTTTATTTAATTATCTTTTATCATCTTCAGTTTTGTTTTTGTATATTTTTGAGTGATTTGGTTATACAAAATTTCATGGTCAGAGAGGCAAGTGCTAGCTGATAATATTATTGTTTTAGTTAACATGGTAGAAAGGCTTAAATTATAATAAATACATTATAATTAAGATAAGCATTAGGGGTGTTAAAATTTCACTAATCAATAATGTTGTTAACTTGTTCGATAAAATAATAATAAGATAAATATATACATTGTAATGTTGTTAAAATTTTCACTCTGTTGTAGAGTAAAGATCATGTTTTCATGATTAGTGTTCTTTAATTTAACAGGGATCTTTAGAAGACCGCGGAAAACTCGAGTGGGGCAGCCAGGGGGTGAAGTACCCATGAGCAAAAAAAAAGTTCACAACTTTGCTTTCACGAGCAGAGTACTCATTTCAGTGTTGGAACGATTTGTACAAGGATGACAAAGACTATGGAAGTTAGTTGTTGACGTCTTATTGCGGCGCTTTCAGGATTTACTCTTGAGGACCAGTGGGAAATTTCTGTAAGAGCGGATTGGTCACTTTCAAAATTAATTGGATTGTAAAAAATAAAAATATAATGTTTCGATCTGGATATGAGAGTGATTCAAATCCTTGATAAATTTTTTACAGTTGACTTTTATGATAAATCAGTAACAACTCTACCACGTGAAGTCGCCTGAAGAGTCTGCTAAATGAGTTAGTTGAAGGAGTCAGCTGAAAGAGTCGATTGAAGGAGTTGGCTGTCAAAGAATCAACTATCAAGAAGTAAATTACTTAGAAATTTGCCATCAAAGAATCAAGAAGTCAGTCATCATAGAATCAGCTACCAAGAAGTCAATCATCTTTTAAAAGATTTTACACGAGGTTAGAAAGGGGCCAAGGTGAATTTGGCATTGTCCCGCCGATGCTCAAGTTATAATAGTATAGAGAAATGAACAAAGAGTATGAAAAATATTATTGTGATGTCATAGATTAAATACCATTAGGTAGATAAGTAAATCCTAAAATACAGAAGAATGAAAATTAAACCTCCTTTATTTTAGGAAGGTGTCCCTTCCTTAAACTCCATTGGTTGAATCTTTTAAAATGCACCTTGAAAGTTGTGACATATCGAATGCAAGGGACAATCGTCTCTCTTAAAAATGATAAATCCCAATCAGTTGCATTGACTCAATCCCTGAAGATGACCGACTCAGTCCGACAATCGTCTCCCTTACATTTATCAAGTGTGGCTTTAAATAAGTAATTGGTAACTACCTCTTTGTTTTATATATGCAACTGCTTATAACTAACACAATATTTCATTTGCTCTTTTATAACTGATGTGGTAGATAATTGTATTGATAGCGTAACCACTTAATTGACATAATCTTTTATTCTGTCAAATTTATTACTAATATATGAACTCGCCAAACCATGTTGTTCATTGACTCGGATGAACTCTCTTATGCCCCAATAAATAGTATCTGACCTTAGATGAGTGAGCTTCGTGAATATTGTGTCTCTGTAGAATAAACTAAATACTTTTGAATTTGGCAAATCTCTTTTCAAATGTTCTAAATCCTTTCTACTTTGGATTTACGTTGTGGGAAGATGATCTAATTTCTTTCTATATCAGTTTTGAATCGTGGGAAGACATTCCAACTTCTTTTTTAATGGATTTGAACCATGAAAAGACGACCCGACTTCTTTTTATAACGGATTTGAATTATGGAAAGATGATCCAATTTTTTTCTATTTTAATAGAAAAATACTGCATATAATTCTTTGATCAAGTCATGATTTTTTAAGTGACAAAAATATTGACCTTTGGATCACTCTGGTTATTAAAAAATAAAAAAAATCTAAGTTTTTTTTTTTTATTTTTTATAATTCAGTGTTTAGACTTCACCTAACTAATCCTGAAGGTAGGACCGTCCCCTAGTTTGCCTATCCAGTAGAGGATCAAACCATGGTCGGATGTCTTTACCAACCTTGGTTTGCTCCTCTAGGTTTAACCGACCAATTAAGCTTGATCCCTCCCTTAGCCCAACAAACCCATACAAATCACTCGGCTCACCCCATTCGATTAGCTTCATCTCTCAACTTGCTCAATTACTTGGTTTAGAAGAGAGTCAATTTGCTTGAGCCGATTAACCCAATCAATCACCCCACCTAGTCAAAATGATTAATCAAGTTAAAATAATTTTGATTAAATTTTAAATAATTATGATTAGGTAAAAATATTTTGATATTTTTAAAATGGAAAATATATTAAGTATTGTTTTAACTTGATTAAAAAAATAGAATAAGTTTGTACCATTAAAAGAAGGATATCTTGTTGTATTGTATACCTCTTGTGTTGACATCTCTGGGATAATCTCCATTCATCTTTGTTCTTGTTTCTACAAAAAATAGATTACATAGTGAAAATATGCAAAGGAAACAATAAGAACAACGAATGCAAACCAAACTGAAGATGTGGGTGCTTAATGTGATTCAGCAGTCATCTAGATACCAATCCACAATCTATGATCCTTTAATTCTCTTGAATCTTCATCAAAGAGAATCATCACGAACAAATATCTTATACAAACTAATATAGTTGGTTTAACTGATTCCCGGAATCACAACAAACTTTCCTATCAAATATAGTGTTACAATGGTTTACCACTTTTGACAATCCATACAACATCACAACAATCCAAACCCGACAATGGCAAAGAAAAATTCATTTTTGGAGATGAATCAAAATCAAGAGCAAAACCATCATTCAACCATGATTGTGTATCTGTAACTTGATCGACATCACGAATGCAAAGCTTTCTCTAATACCCCTTTCAGCTGCCCGGCTTTGTAGGCTTCTGTTAGGTGCAAAAAAAGAAAAGCAATTGAAGTAGAAAGAGAGTACAAAGTTAGAAAGCTTGATGATAAATTCAGTAACTTGAAGCATGGTGAAATTTAATCTAATCCATCCATCCTAAAACGACAATTCCCTTGGAACGACACACATGAGACAACACTCTAGTAAATCACTTGATATGTCCAACAGGACTATGCATGTGAGCCTCCTAGTTTCAGTACATCTGTTCCCTTTCATGATTCAAAGATTAGGGCTTAGCTATCATACCATAGTCGAGTGGAACTTATCTCATCCTAAAATGATTTAGTAACATAAGAAGTATGAAGATTTTATATAGCAAAGATGAAGATAGATGGATGTATACATTAAAATAAAAAAAAAATACTAGTATTCAAAAGTAATTATGTGTAACTTGGATAGATGATAAACTAATAGATGATAAAATGGGGAAAATTTGAGATAATATACACACGATCAAATCAATGAAGAGATTCTATAGTCAAAGGAGTTGAATCTATTAGCAAGAAAAATATATGAAATAGAGACAGAAGATAATTATGTCAATATTTGAATATTACTAGTAACATTGTCTTATTTAGAAAATTCAATGAAGGGATAAGATAAATAGTTGAGAGAAATAGTTTGAAAATGAATCATAAACCTTCAAGTACCTTGCTCTGGATTGAACGTAACTATATTTGCATACCATCCCAATAACCTTCATTTTCTTGTGAATATCAATTGTAATTCATAGAGAAAATAAAAGATTGACTAACGTCTATTCTGAAGCAAGCCTAAAAATGCTAGATTAACTTTCTCCTTGCTGGCTTAAGATAGACCAGACAGCTAGATCATAGTTTAAAGCTGGCATGACTTCTCATAAACCAGTTTGAGCACAAAACTATGATATTGCTCCCATCACAAAAATCCATTATCTCAAACTTTGTAGCTCAACCAATCTTAACTACTAAGTTCAACATTCCAAAGTAAAGAAATTTCCTAATGCCTTGTTTATCATGAGTTAATATGATTACTAAACCCTGTCGTTTCATCTTTAATGTGTTTATGATAAAAAAGATCAAGATAAGGAGTTCTATTGACCCTCTGAAATTGACAAGTATGCAAGTTTATGGATTGGAATCTCACCGACGACGATCTCACAGCCACCAAAGAACTCTCCATCAATGTAGAGTTGGGGAAAAGTAGGCCAGTTTGAGTATTCCTTCATCCCTTGCCGCAACACCTCGTTCTCAAGTATGTTCAGCGTCTCAAAAGGCACGTTGAGAGAGTTCAGCACCTGCACTACAGTGTCGGAGAAACCACACTGGGGGAATTCCTTGGTCCCCTTCATAAAAAGCACCACTTTTTGCGATTGCACAACCTTATCTATCGTCGATTTCAGTTCCGGACTCAAATCTGACGTATAATCAATCCAAGGAGAAAAAAATGTCAAAACTAGGAACAGAACGCACCGACAACCGTAATCGATCGGACAAAAGGGGGAGAATGAAACGGAAGATCCGCGGTTAGCAGTAAAGGGAAATAAAAGGATACGATCTTACCTGAGGAGCACCGAACGGAGAAAGAGGCCCCCGGAGCCTTCGTCTTGAGACACCGCCGTCGGGCGATCAGCCTGGAGTCGCTCCGATTGCGCCGGAGGCCGCGAGTGACTGATAGGGAACTCGTGACTTCGCGGGATGTACAGAAAGGAAGAGAGGCGAGGAAGGAATTCGGAGGAGGAGGAAACACGGCGGCGACGAGGGCGAGGGAGGCCATCGTCGTCGAAACGGCGTAGGAAGGACGGAATCGAGAGGCAACCGGAGCAAACGGTCATTTTAACTGGAGAAATTTTCATTTCGGCCCTTGGAATTAACTAATAATCTATGGTCATACAACAAGTTTCCAACCGTTTCAGGTTGAACCGGCCATTTAAACAAACCCTACAAATCGTGTCCCAAGTCGTGTCTCCTGTCTGTAGCACGAGTGGATAAAGCATGAAAGAGTAAGAACACGAGAGAGAAGCCTCCGCCATGGCCTCCGCCTTCCACTTCTTCACCACCAACGCCTTCGCCGTCGCTTCTCCGTCGAGGACTCGGACGTTGGTTGCAGATGCCAACCGTTCTATCCGCTTCCTCTTCCCAATCGACCGTCCCACACACCTATCAAGGAACACCACCTCCGCATTCAGAGCCTCCCTCATCGACGGCGCCGGAAATGGAGCCTCCGACGCCCCCAAACCCCCCGCTCGCCGAGGCCGAAAGAAGAAATCTGCGGAAACCGCCGCCTCTCCGGCACCAACCAAGAGAACGAGGCGGCGTTCCCCGAAAAAACCCCCTCTAGGGGAAGATCCCAGCGCAGCTGGAGAGGAAGACGACGAGGCCGACTTCGACGACGGTATCGACTTCCCCTACGAGTTTCCGCCTCTGATCTGCTGTTTCGGAGCTGCGCGGAGGGAGTTCGTGCCGACGGTGCGAGTCTCCCAGCGCCAGATGCACCCGGACCAGTACTCCACCTGGAAGCAGCTCCAGTGGGATCCGCCCGAGTTCGTCAGGGCGCCCGGCGGGCCGCCCTCCAACGTCGCTGTCTCCCACGCCCGCCTCGGCGGCCGCGCGGCCTTCATGGGGAAGGTCGGCGATGACGACTTCGGCGACGATCTGATCTACCGCATGAACTTGGAGAAGGTTCGGACGCGGGCGCTGAAGGCCGATCCCACGGCCAAAACCGCAGCTTCCTACATGAAGTTAAAATTCGAGGACAGGGACGATGATGGCGGTGGGAAGAGGTTGCTTGCTGAAACTGCCAGACCTTGCGCAGAGGATTCCTTCTTGAAATCCGAGATCGATGTTTCCATTCTAAAGGAGGTTTGAATCTCTACTAAAATTCTTCAATCCCTTCTTTATGATCTTTAAAGCGGATTCTTCATTCTAGAACTCAATCTTGTTCGGAGTATCATCTCTCCATGTGTTTGACGAATTTCCTGAACGAAATAATTATCAAGTAGAAAGGTCGAAACTTGTTGCTAAGGAATTCATTCGAAATCTGCAGGCTATAATCTTTCATTTAAACTCAGAAACCTGATGATGTTCTTTCTGAAATTTGCAGGCTAGAATCTTCCATTTCAACTCAGAAACCCTACTGGCTCCTGCAATGCATCCAGCTTTGTTTCGGGCGATCAAGTTATCCAAGAAGTTCAGCAGCAACGTTTTCTTCGATCTGAATCTGCCCTTGCCTCTATGGAAATCGAGAGACAAGACTCAAGAACTTATCAAGGAGGCGTGGAGCAAAGCGGACCTCATTGAGGTGTCGAGATCGGAGATGGAATTCCTCTTGGACGAAGAGTACTTCGAGAAGAAGCGAAACTACAGACCCCAGTACTACTGTGAAAGCATCGAGCAGACCTACAACAGGAGGAGCTATCACCATTACACTCGCGAAGAAATCGCTCCTCTTTGGCATGATGGGATCAAGATCTTGTTTGTGACCGACGGCACGCTTCGCATACATTACTACACTCCCAAATTCGATGGAGCAGTTGTTGGGACTGAGGACGTGCTTATCACTCCGTTCACCTGCGATCGGACCGGTTCCGGCGACGCTGTGGTTGCGGCGATCATGAGAAAGCTAACAACACATCCAGAGATGTTCGAGGAACAGGATGTGCTGGAAAGGCAGCTCCGTTTTGCAGTCGCTGCGGGAATTATTTCGCAATGGACGATCGGCGGTGTGAGAGGGTTTCCGACGGAGAGCGCGACTCAGAATCTGAAAGAGCAAGTCTACGTTCCTTCAATGTGGTAAAGTTCAAACTTTGGCGATGTGATAAACGTTGTCGATTGTACTGTGGCTTCGCCGGAGAAGACGTCGCCGGTGATCTGGTTCAATGTTACACATTAAGATAATTTTTTTATCATATACTTATTTTCATATTAATTAATTTAAATTTAATAATACGATTAGTAAAAAAATTCCCGGGCTCGGATTTAAGCCCAATCCAAATTGAACCGGGTTCGTGATTGAAGTTTTTGAAATCGATACGGCCCATTTAGAAGTGAACCGGGCCCAGAAGTGAATAAACCCTTTTCTTTCTCCGCAAGTCTCCTTCGTTTCTTGATTCCTCCGAGTTTTTCAACAGCGGAGTTATCTACTTCTCATCTCGCCTCCGCGCCGCCTGCCACCGTCGCCATGTCCTCCTTTGCCTCGAGCCAACTCTTGGGCGCTCAGATCAAGACAGTGGCCGTCGGCTCTTCCTCTCCTCGAAGGCGTAGGTCTCCCGCTCCCTCCGACGATCGATCTCTCGCCATTAAAACCTCCGTTTTGGAAGTTTGCAAGAAATCTCTCGCGGTATTTTCAATCTCCGCTGCTTCCTTCGGAGGGGGGTTCGTCCTGCTCTCTTCTTCCCTTCCTCCACCTCTGCCCCCTATTGATGGCGGAGGCGGTGGTGGAGGCGGCGGCGGAGGCTGGTTCGGAGGCAGTGACGGAGGTGGGTTCTGGCCCAACCTGTTGTCCCCATTGGCGGCTCATGCGAAGGAGGACGAAAGCGCCGAGTGGGACTCCCATGGCCTCCCGGCCAACATCGTCGTCCAGCTCAACAAGCTGAGCGGCCTCAAACGGTACAAGATCTCCGAGATCTTCTTCTTCGACAAACGCCGGTCAAGCACCGTCTCCGGCTCCGAGGACTCCTTCTTTGAGATGATGAGTCTGCGTCCTGGCGGCGTCTACACCAAGGCTCAGCTCCAGAAGGAACTTGAAAATCTAGCCTCTTCAGGAATGTTCGAGAAGGTCGATCTCGAAGGCAAGACGAAGCCCGACGGCACTCTGGCCATCACGGTGCCGTTCACTGAGAGCACGTGGATGTCTGCCGAGTCGTTCCAATGCATCAATGTTGGGTTGCTGCCGCAGACGAAAGTGATGGAGATGGACGCGGACATGACGGAGAAGGAGAGATTGGAGTTCATGCGTGCACAAGATCGGGAGTACAAGAAGAGGATTGAACGGTCGAGGCCGTGCTTGCTTTCTGATGACGTGAAGAAGGAGATTGTTCGGATGCTGAACGAGAAGGGGAAGTTGAGCGCTAGAACGCTGCAAACAATTCGTGACCGAGTCCAAAAATGGTACCACGACGAAGGGTATGCGTGCGCTCAGGTGGTCAATTTTGGAAACCTTAACACAAGGGAATTGGTATGTGAGGTTGTGGAGGGTGATATCACGCAACTTGACGTCCAGTTCTTGGATAAACTTGGAAACACGACTGAAGGAAATACTCAGCTTGCTGTCATTCGCCGGGAGCTGCCCCCACAGGTATGTTCGTTTTTCATTGTGTCTTCTAATTATTCATAGTCTCTTCTCTGGTATGATTGCTTGCGACATTTTTTTCTCTTCTTTTTCTCAGGAATTAAAATGCAACTCTAGTTTAGGCAGCAGGAGTCGTTAGGTCTCCATTTATGAATCATAGCAACAAGATAAGAGCGATGAGAGTGTAAATCGTTAAAACAAGAGCTGGATGTGTAGGGAAGGACCAAGGGAGGCTTCCACTAGGTTAAAGTCCATTGAGTAAATGTTTAGAAATCCTACATTTTTTTAAATGAGCAGAGGGAGTGGTTTTTGTTTAAATCGATTCATAAAGTTAAAAGAGTAGGAATTGAAAATTGTTTTTTCTGAGTAATTGTGAGCAGGAAAAGAAGATATCATGCTAGCATTTTGTTAATATTCTCTTGGAATTTGGTTAAAGGTAGGACTTGGTTGGAAATCTTCAGTTGATCACAATATTTGTTTTTTTTCGTACATGTTGGTTCTAATGGTTGTGGATCATAATCATGTTTCTTGCACTTTATATGTTAAATCAGTCCTTAAAGATCTCAAAACAATCAAACATATTTTTTTGGTACAATCTGTGCCAAACTGTTTTTAGACTGCTTATTTTTGCATTTAAAAGAGGCTAAGATACCAACATTTGCTTGTTCCAGTGATAAGCAAGTGAGATTATAAGGACTTTCAGTCTAAGTTGGGGGGTGGTCCTTATCACTCATGCTCCAAATGGGGATTGCCTCACAACCAATGTGGTGTAGGTACACCTCATGGTCAAAGACCCTTAAAAATAGGCTAAGATTTATAAAATATTACTTTTTCACACATGATCATATCTGCCTCTAGTTCATTGAGTAGAAAACATATTTGCAACTTGTATGGTTTTACTAACTCTAATGGCTTCTTTTGTTCCAACAAATTAGTAAATTCTAGGCATTGATCAATAACAAGTGATACTTCTACCTACTTGCTTCTTGTGGTTGCCAACAAATTAGTAAATTCTAGGCATTGATCAATAACAAGTGATACTTCTACCTACTTGCTTCTTGTGGTTGTTGTTTATTTCAATATTTCCATACTGAATTGTGCAGACAGGACTCTAGGATTTATGAAAAAGTTTCCTCTTTAATAGGGTTGAGCAATCGGTTCAAAACCGAACCGACCAAACTGATTAAACCGAAACTAAACAAATGATTTTTTTTTTCTTCAAATTAACCAAACCGATCGATCTTTCCAACAAAAACCGAACAAATTGAATTGTGGTGTTGGATTTCAAAAATCAATACCATTATGGTGTTGATTTTAAAAAATGCAGCACCACTGTGGTGTAGCTTTAGTTCAGTCCGGTTCGGTTGATAATATTGGTTTATTTGGTTTAACCGAATTAGGAGTTTTAAAATCGAAATTGAACTGAATTATATTAAATTACTAATATTGTTTTAAAAAAATGAATTTCCAAAATAACTGAATCGAACTTTTAAATTTGGTCGATTCGATCAGTTAATTTGGTTTAATCGAACTTTTGCTCACCTCTACTCTTTAGCCAACTTTATACTTGGATATAGAGCTACAAACATATTCAGTTAATAACAATTGCATGCTATTTTTTTTTCTCTTCTGCTGATGCAAAATCAGGATGAGGCATTCAAGGAAATAAGGATTCCTCACAGTTCCATTTATATTTTTTTCCCCTTAATGTTAAATAAGTGATTTTAGGATGTGTATCAATTATAGATGCTTCTTTAGGGTATTATCTATTCAGAAGAATATGGACATTGTCTGCTACTGGTGCACATTTAGTCTGATGCTGCTAGAATATGATAATTTGTTTATGGCCAATATATTATAATGTATACTTTTGACGTGATGCAGCTTCGACCAGGGCATGTGTTTAACATGGAAGCAGGAAAGCAAGTTTTGAGAAATATGAATTCACTTGGTCTATTCTCTAACATAGAGTTGAATCCACGACCTGACGAGAAGAATGATGGAGGAATCATAGTTGAAATCAAACTTAGAGAAATGGACCAAAAGTCTGCTGAAGTAAGTACAGAATGGAGTTTTGTACCAGGACATAATGGATGGCCAACTCTGGTAATTTCATTCACAGACATCACTGATTGAACTTGTTTCTTTTGTCATGATAGCTTTCTCAAAGTAGTTATATGTAAGTAGCATACTACAATGATTGCACTTTTCCTAAAATGTTGGCCATTTTTGTTTCTAGGCGTCTATTCAGCCTGGCGGAACTGTCTCACTTGAACACCGTAACATTAAAGGATTGAACAGATCAATTTCTGGTTCAGTGACTTCGAGTAATCTGCTCAATCCCCAGGTATATGCACATTTCCTTGTTATAAAATTACATAGTTCTCTTGTGGTACTTTTTGAATTATGTTGTTCATTATCACCACCACCACCACCACCACCACCACCACCACCACCACCACCACCACCACCACCACCACCACCATCTTCATCAAGTCGTGTCTGTGCCAACTATAGGTTTGCTACTTGAATCATATTTCTTCTTGGAGCTCTAGCACTATGCGAGACTCTATCACTAATAATATTCAAATCAATTACATTGTTCAATCTCTCTTTTACCATTTGCACCTTCCCTCTAATTGATTCAACTCTTCAAAATATAAAATGTTTTGGTTGCCTTTAAACATGTCCATATTAAGCTATTTTTGCTCATTTTATTATATATTCGAGATACACCTAATTTGCTTGGATATTGGTATTTTTTATTTATGTTTTTTTAGTAACTACACACATCCATCTTAGCATTCTTGTATTTGCTACTCTAGATTTTTCTTAATGTTGCTCCTTATTAGTCCATTCTGATTTATAAAGTATTATGGTTTCATGAATACTCATCTGGAATTCTGAGTAGATGCTTACACCTCGCTTTCTATGAGGAAGTGAAAGTAGAAGTAGAGAAGAGAGAATACTACATTTGGAGGGAAAGAACAAAGATCAATATTAAGAATGAATGAAATTCAGGATGGGATCCACCACTCACCCCCTTTACCCATCACTTGTTTCCTCCCCCTCCCCTTTTCCCACCACTTGTTTCCTTCTTCTGGTCTTTCCATCATATGAAACACATTAATGCTTATGGCTTGTATGAATAAAAAACAATCTACTCTGCAAGAAAAATGTATATGTGCACGAAGACCATGGATTCATACGAATCTTTTCTCACATTCAACATTTAAGTTTTCTACTTATATTCTGCAAGTAATTTGGCCTATCACAACTGTGTAAATATAAACAATAAAAAGTACATTAAAATTTTAAAAGAAAATCATGCATAATATCATTATTATAAGATGGTATAAATTCTAAACTTTTCAATAACATGCGACATTGATAAAATCATTAAAGTTATGTCTCAGTATGCATAAATCCCAATGCAAATTTGGAAAAATTCTTGGTTTGTCATAGTAAGTTTCTGAAATCTGATATGCATCAAAAAGTAATTTTATTTCTAGTTACGGCAATCAAGTTTTGATTCTTCCAACCGAGATATGGGGATCGATCCCTCAGAATGAGATATGCATTTAGATGCCTAAATGCTTGGGATAACAAGCGGCCATCATAAAACAAGGAATTATGAACTCGGATATGCATTAAGTATAATGGAAACTATGGTTTAGTTTGACTCACAGCATAATGCTCTCTTCCTCAGGATGATCTGTCTTTCAAGCTTGATTATGCACACCCTTACCTGGATGGCGTGACAAATCCTCGCAATCGAACCTTCCGTGTTAGTTGCTTTAACAGCAGGAAGTTAAGTCCTGTTTTCACTGGGGGACCAGGTGCTGATGAAGTTCCACCCGTGTGGATTGACAGAATGGGAATGAAAGCCAATGTTACCGAGGTATGTTTTACTGTTGGATCAGTAGTCTAGTCCAGTCTGTGATTTGTCTCTTGGATACCATTCTTGCATCAACATTGCAGAACTTCACTCAACAAAGCAAATTCACATATGGACTCGTGATGGAGGAGATTACGACCCGGGATGAAACATCTACTGTGTGCACTCATGGTGTTCGAGCTTTGCCTGTTGGTGGTTTGAGCATCGATGGACCTCCTACAACCCTCAGTGGGACTGGCACTGATCGGATGGCATTTGCTCAGGCAAACATTACACGTGACAACACAAGGTTTCTAAATGGTACCATTGTCGGTGAGAGAGATGTGTTTCAGGTACATATGCCTTTCTTTCAACTTGTCCTTTTTGCAATTGTCGTGTCAGATTTTGGTTTCTAATTTTCTAATATTTACATTTATTAAGCAAACAAACATGGACATGCCTACATATTTACATAATTCCTGGTTCATATCGCCACAGATTTTTGAATAGTTTGTAAGCTTCATTATGAGATGCAGTGGTATTAACACGAATCAAGTATCACGGTTGTTTCCAGAAATTGACATACTTGGGATTCTATAAAACAAAATAATTTCCCTAGAGTAAATAAAAAGGTCATCACATCTCGATCAAAATATCTTATATTACTTGTTTTTTTTTATTGTAGTTGGACCAAGGTCTCGGAATTGGTAGCAATTTTCCGTTCTTCAACCGTCACCAGCTCACATTGACCCGCTTCGTTCAGTTGAAGCAAGTCGAAGAAGGTACTGGTAAATCACCCCCACCTGTTTTAGTTTTACATGGACATTATGGTGGTTGTGTCGGAGACCTCCCGAGCTACGACGCTTTCACTCTCGGAGGACCCTACTCAGTGCGAGGCTACAACATGGGAGAGTTGGGTGCCTGCAGGAACATTCTTGAGGTAAAAGCTTCTCCCACTGCTGTCTTCAAAATCTCTATCTCCATTAGGTTCCTTATTGTTTTCAAAGGAATGCTATGATTATTTTTGCATCCTATTTCAGGTTGCTGCCGAGTTGCGGATCCCCCTGAGGAACACCCAAGTGTACTTTTTCGCTGAGCATGGAAATGACCTTGGCAGCTCAAAGGATGTGAAGGGAAACCCGACTGAGTTTTTCCGCCGTGTTGGACATGGATCTTCCTACGGTGGTGGCATCAAGCTTGGGATGGTAAGAGCAGAGTATGCAGTTGATCACAATTCTGGCACAGGCGCCGTGTTCTTCAGATTTGGCGAGAGATTTTGAGTAGTTCGTAACTATTATCTGAGTGAGTTGAAGAACTAGTCTTTTCGTATCCATTGTATTGAGTTGTTTTGTATCCCATGCAAGTTCTACTCTGTTACTTGCTGTGCTGTTTCATGTTTCTGAAAAATTTTCAACTGATTTTTTTATGGAAATTGCCTGAACTAACAAATGCACCCTTAATCATCCCTAGTGCCCACTTTAAAAAAACTTTTGATATGGTTGATGATAACATATGTAAACGGGATGGAAAATTAAAGTTATTTGATAATGGTTTGTTAATATGTCTTTGTATGTTAGAAAAATCTTTAGGAAAATGCACGAGAAGAAGTACAATTGATTGTTTAGAAAACGCAAATGTGTCGTCGATTCGTCGAGTCAGAGAAAATTGTCTTGAATGTTTAATGGCCCAAAAACCCACTAGCCAGCGTCTAATGCCCATTGTTTTGCTCAACGGCTATTTCGCGCCTGTCACATTGAAGGGATCAATCCATTACTATAAATAGTAGAATCGATAAAAATTTCAATTTAATCCAACTTAAAAGGATTACAAATTAGACAGACAAATTTATATCAAAAAATAAAAAATTTTAAAATTTAAATTATAATTTAAATGGATCAAATTAAAATTTTTAAATTTTAATTATGATTTAGATGGATTAAATCTATTAATCTATTAAATTTTTTATTTTAATTTTAAATTTAAAAAAAAATATATTTTTTTCAATCCATAAATCAATCTAAATTTACCATGGTACGATCCATGTGAAGTACAAATTTAAATAAGTTTGTCCACTTTAATCTATTTTAAAATAAATTAATAAAATTTTAATTTATTTTATTTAATATTATTTTAAAAAACATATCAATACAACGTACTCATAGACAGCATCTGCTTTTTCACTGCCCCTCCGACACCATGCCCCTGCTCTTCTGGTTTCCCCAAGATCTCTCTGGATCCTGCTACCATCATTACGAATATCATCTTCTTCTTGACTAATAAAATCAGCTATGTATATTTGGTCTGTTTTGAAATTTATGCAAAACATACTTTTAATTTTATTGATTTGAATGACTAATATTTGTATATTTTACGGAGTCACTTTTGTTGACAGTGAATGTTGATGAGATATCAGCATTATCTTACTGGCAACAAATCTTAGATGAACTTTTCCACTCATGATTACAAATTCACATGTGCATTTAGTATATCTATTTACCCTATTTTTAATTAAACCAATAACCTTTTTTTTTGTTCCTGCTCTTTGTAAGTATTGGTATGATAAAGACAGATTACGTGATACAGAATTATTATTATAAGGGAACAAATTATATTATATTTTCAAAAGGAGAAAACATTATCAATGATTAATAATAAATCATAAGAACAAGATAATATTTATAGAGTGGTTACAGGGATGTGAAAATTACCCATTGGTAGAATAATTACTATCATAGAGCTCAGTAAAAATAATAAAATCCACATAGTCAAGACAAACATGGTTTTGCTATGATGAATATTAGAACTACTCACAAACATCTTACAAGGAAGGACAGTGATGAAAAACTCACAAACACACCTCATTGCATCAGCTGCAAACTTAGCAGCTCATCTCATTGGAATTAACTGCAAATTTAGCAGCTCATCTGCAGGAATCATTTATCAAATGCACACAAATCACTAAGATTAAGAAATGCAAATGAAATATATACCAAGCAGCAGCTAATATGAAATCGAGAATGTAATCCAAAGTAGTGCGTCGACACAACAGAATATCCAATCCATAATTTGAAACTCAACACAAGCACTAACTAAACACCACTGCTTGGAATGAAGTAAGAGAAATCTTCATGTCGCACATACATGCATGATCAAAAAGCTATAAAACATACGTGAATGATCAAGTAAATTGTAGTTTCTGAAATTTCTGCATTGGTCTTCGATTCCCTATTCAACTGGTTCGACCATCTATCTGATCCGGTAGGGCTTTTTTAAAACAGTGGAAGGAAACATACTGAGTTTTGTATAACTTCCAGAACTTACGAGAAAGATGAAATAAAAACAAAAATCAATATGGCCCAACCCATCCATTCAGAGGAAGAATTTAGGTAACGTTTCAATAATACAGTCACTAATCAAAACATCTACATATTTCACACGCCAAGCTACAGCACAAATTGTTGCATACCGTTAGCTTTTAGAAACAAAAACACAATGCTAATGCCAGAAGTACTGAATACAAAATACATGTCTGGAGAGTTAAAATGGAGGATATTTCAAAAAAGTTACTATTAAGGAATCCCAACCACAAGCCCAAATGCTATCTAGGGAACAACTAACCTTCATTTGGAATTATGAAGATTCCATCAAAGGCACACCAATAATAGATCAAGTTCACGGCACAAACAAGAGGCACAAGCCGCATATTCAATTTGCACGACCTCTTATGACATCAAGACCCATTTCAGTAGGATCAGTAGCTTGCAATTCCACCTGGATGCCATCAAGCTCTCTCTTGAACCTCTCTTTTGAGCTCGCATAAAGCATCTTGCTTCTCACCCTTGATGTGTCGGGGGACCTTTATAGAAATCAAGGATGAACAAGGGGAAATTCAATGCTTAGTTAAAAATAGGTCTAGAATAAAGTCAACAGGAAAGAAAATATAAAATTTACCATGCAATAAAGAAGATCTTGCTCTTCTGGCAATTCTCTTCAGTCACAAAGTCGAAATCATATATTGCATATCTGCATTCATTTGAAGGGAGGCTGGCGGTGAAATCGTCATATGTCAGGTTGGGTTCACCAAGCTTCTCAACAAGGATTTGCTTCTGCTTCTCATCGATCTTGTAGATTATGAAGCGGTATGTGCGTTTTGCCTTGAGTTCCAAGAACTTCAGCTTGCAGTCGTCATTCACCGCCATACCTGAAACCGCATTGGCCTGCCATATAACAATGCAACAAATCATAATCGCAAATCTGGTGTGCACTAGTCAGAAGCAATCATCGCCCTTGGATGGAGGCTGATTGAATCCCATACACAGGTCAGCTGAGTTTAGTATCAAGGGATTGACCAAAGGGCTATTAAGCACCTAAACACAAAGTACTATCATTACAAACAGGAATTCTAGTTCACCATCTCCTACAATGTTATTCATTACGTCAAGGACATCTCATGACCTGTCCCATGAAAGAAATTATGAGATGAAAAAATTAAAAAAAAATCCTCATCAATAAATAAATGCTAATATATAAGGATAGATCATGCATCCCTTTCACAACAAATTCAAACTGATCTATGACTTACACTTCTATAAGCTTAACTATTTTGATCCAAAGATGTATAAGCAATAGAAATATCAGAAATTTGACATTTTAATCAACCTAAGTAACTGAAGAGAGACTAATGTAGGATTGCCTCTATTTGAAAAATCCACCAGCAGAACAACAATCTACATGCAAGTACCAATGATCAGAGATTAGACACCAACCATCAAATTGTGACATGCTCCAGATCCAAACCTTAGCCAAATGAACTTGCACTAGCTGATACTCCAAATGAGATTCCATGTTAATAATATAATAACCCCAGGTCACCGTGTGGAGTGGAAATGGATCAACACAACAATTCCACAAACAGAAGAACAATCTACAAGCAAGTACTGGGAATCAGAGATCAGACTGAACCATCAAGTTGTCAGAGCATGACATGCTTTGGATTCAAACCCTAACCAAATGAACTAATATGCTAGTTGATCTGCCAACCCAAGCTACTTCGGATGATCGGCAAGGAAACAACACTACAATAACACAAATACAACAACTATAAACATGCAAGACATACAGAGATCAAACCCCAACCATCAAATCTTCAGAGTAACACACATATTTCCATCCAAACCCTAGTCGAATGGGCTTACTCACACTAGCAGAAACTCCAAATGGGCTTCCATGTTAACAATATAAATAATATAATCAACACAAGCTGCTGCAGAGAGAGCGACTAGGAATCAACACTACAATTCCACAAACAGAACAACATGCAAGTGCCAGCGATCAGACCCCAACCATCCAAACAACAGATCATCATGACATGCTTCATATCCAAATCCTAGCCTTGAGTCAAATGAACTCCAATACTAGCTAATCCATCAGACTAGATTCCATGTTAACAATCTAATCAATCCAAGCTACTTCAGAAACACTACAATTCCAAAAATAGAATAACAATAAGCATGCAAGTGCTTACAATCAGCGATCATACCACAACCATCAAATTTTCAGAGTAACATGACAAGTTTTGCATCCAAATCCTAGCCAAATGAACTCCCATAGTAGATGATCCATCAAGCTGGATCCAACATTTACAAAAACTCTACTTCAGCAAGAGCAGGGAGGGATCAACACTACAATACCAGAAGAAGAACAACAATGATTTCCACTCATGACAACTATTTTATCCTCTTTTTTTTTTTCTTTTTTTCTACCACCATACCTCTCAAGAAGATCTCTAGTTTTTTTTCACAATGCACAATCTTTTTTTTTTCTCTTGAGCAAGGGATTTCAAATTTTCCCAATGAGTATCATGATTCGAGTTTTTCAAGTAACCAAAATCAAGGATTAAAATATCGAGCCGTGTCGGAGTTTCGGTCCTGGACCGGAACGATACAGTTTCGGTACCGTGCCGGTATAGTTTCGGTATTTTTAAAATATAAAATATATTAATTAAAATAAA
>JBBMKF010000034.1:4452357-4472346 GCA_037834155.1 Curcuma caesia | reverse complement strand
TGGTGCTCATGCAATGCAATGTTGTCCTTTGAACAAATACCTAGCCAAGAATTTTGAGTTCAGGCCCTCATCATATTCGGAAATGCCTGATTTGGACCTCTCTTCCAGTTCATTGTACCAAACTGTCCTCAGTCTCTAGCACTGTTATACGGCTTGATTTGCTATAGTTTGTTTTTTTCAATCAAACTATTTTTGGTGTTCAAAATATGAATTTTCAAGTCGAGTTGTTTTGTTAAATTGTTGGCGAAACAAATTGATGGACCGAGGGGTGTGCTGGACATTTCCGGACAGGGAGGTTAGAATTGGAATTCGCTTTACTACCAGGGGTTGATTGTTTAATGGAATAAATAGGTTTTTACATTTTGCTCGAAAATGCAAAAAAAAAAAAAATCGATTCTTGAGTGGCTGAAATTGCCAAAAGATTTCTGAATGAAGGGGTTCGAACTTAAAATCTTGTTTTGACAGGGGCCGATTTGCTTATGTTCTAATCAACTTGTTGCGGTGCGACTACTCCTTTAAAAATTTTTAAATGATAAATCTCAGTCAGTCTTATGGACTCAATCCCTGGGGATGACCGATCCGATCTCACGGAAGTTTCCCACCAACCACTAGGGTAAATCGGAAAGCGCATACGGAAGCCAATCCAGATGCCCAGCATCCTGGGGATCGAACCGCGGGTCCCTGAGTTACAATCCGGATATTCTACCGTTGCACCATTGCTCCGAGGACGCGACTACTCCTTTAAGATTAAAGGTGCGGAATCAAATTGAGCTGAATAGTATGGATATATGAATTCAAATTTAAAAAAATATATAATATTCAAATTCACTTTTAAATTTAAAAATATAAATAATTTTAATTTAAATGTAATTCAAACTCAAATTCAATTCAAATTATTCACGTCTTAATTCAAATACAATCCAATTATAATTCAAAATAATTTAAATTCAAATTCAATTAAATTATTCTAATCTTAATTTAAATATATTTAAATTAAACTTATATAAAAATAATTAAAATTAAATTCAAATTCAACTCACGAATAAGTCATGAATGATTTAATAAAATATTATAAATTCAAATTTAAAAAATTATCAAATATATTTAAATTCGACTCAAATTTGATAATTTTGAATACCAATCAAATATTTTTCAAATTAACTCAAAAAGCTCATGAACAATCTCGATTCATTACGTTTGCAACCCTATTTAAGATCCAGCAGCAAGTTCACAAACAAAATAGAGCTTGAACTATGTGGATTTTTTACATGCAATATTTCCCCTTGCAAAGAAGGATCGCTTACTGAGTGAGATGGATGGTTTCATACACCTCTCATCAGTCATCGCCCTTGATTTTACAAGTAAAAGTTGGAGGCTACTTTAAAAATGCTATTAAATCTTTGGAGAATATTATGACAATTTCCCCAGAGTGCAATCTAAATTAATCAAACTACCACAAACAGTCATCCATATTTTTGAGCCAACAAAAGAATTCTAAAAACATTATTTAGGGTTGACAACTCGTAAATTTGTACATCAAGAACACCAAAGAACCTGAGAACAAAAGTCAGTGAAGGTGAAGTGAGTGCCTTCTTACTCATCGAGGCCATAGTCCTCACCAAAATACTTGTCGATCAGACCATTAGCCATGTTCCTGATCTCTTCATTCTCGTGAAACTGGAATCGTTCCATAGCTTCGATTCCGTCCTCCTCGACCAGTTTTGGGCCTTCACCATTTGGCATTCCCCTCATAACCTGCAAAAGTGTGTAGGTAGTGAATATGAAAGAGGAATGATCCTGCAAGTAAACACAAGTATTGAAGCATGATGGCGCATTTAGTTAGACGAATCGAAATGACATCGAATCAGGTATTCCTAAGGAATGAAATAGACAAGGAATAATATAAATAAGTGTTCGTTTAGTACATGGTGAATGGTATGAACATGTAATAGTTATTCTTATATTTGGATGAAAATTATTATGAATGGATAGCGAATAATTTCAATAGTCATAATCTCATTTTAAATTATTTTGTCTCAATTTGCATAGTATGATGTGATCTACCATGCCCGCCTAGCCCCATACTGGTACATTGGCCTAGCCCCCTGGACTGCATGACCCAATTAGCCTCGTCAACCTATTTGACTCACTAAGCCCACCCTACCGAATAGCCTGACCAGTTTGTTGGCTCAATTTGACCGACTTAACCAATCTGCTCGCTCGACCCTACAAGCTCATTGGGCCTAACCAATCCACCTACTTGGCCCAACCAATCCGACATGACCTATTGATCAACCAAGCTCAGTTGGCTCGACTAGTTTGTTCAACCCATTCAATTTGACAGGCCTTCCAGTTCGCTTGGAGAAACCAAACCATCTAGTCGTCTTGGTATTATTGGTCATTCAACATGACCTACTCGATTAGCCCAGCTTACCTGATGACATGACAGACCATCCTTTCCCACTTGGCTCGTCCAGTTCACTTGACTCAAACTCAGTCTGAGCATATAAGAAATATAAATTTCTTATGAATAGGGAATCACAAATCTATGAGAATTAGTATTCCAAGTTCACTTTTGCACCTAAACATTACAAAGCTTATTCCATGAGTATTTATAGGAACAGAATAACTATTCTTATGAACTAAAAGCATCATGAATAATAGTAAGCTATCCACAAGCAATGAACTTAATGAAATTCTACCCTTAGATGTCACATATCGGTGTCGCTGCATCAATAAACTCAACCAGCAAAATACCAGAAACCTTTCCATGATATTATTCTCTCTCTTTTTCTTTGCTTCTGGGACTGAGAAGTTGGATTTATAGGAGAGTGCAATATATTCGGTTTTGCCTAGTCAAAGTTTGTTTATTTTTCTGAAACAAAAATAAATTCTCTTTAACAAAATGAAACCCTGATGGATATTAAATATGAAGGGTAGTAACTATCAAGAGAAGTTTGTGGATGAAACAATTAGTTGCTTTTAGGGCCTAAAAGTTCCTCAAAATTGGCCACTCTCTATGTTTGATTTCTGGATACTCCTGTTTTCTAGGTTATCTAATGTAGGCATCCATAGAAAGTATATCCTCATTCCTCAGCTTTCACATCAATGACAATATTTTAAAAATCTGTTATCCTCTCATGAAACCTATAGTAGAATAACTTTAGAATTAATGTTCAAGGAAAATGATTAATAAATAAAAAGGTGAAATTGAAAGCGTAAAAATTAAAGAATAAAGATTTCCTCACCAGTTCCAAAAACTGGAGTCCCAATCTTGCACTTTGAATATCTGCAGATCGAACCAAATGCACAAAGCCAGGAAGGCATCCCTGTTCTATGAGTGAAACCAGGTGGTGCACAATTATGCTTGGCTGTTCTAAATCATTTGACGGGGCAACACATAGGTTTCCAAGAGTATATGCTACTTCCTTTCTGATATCAAATGTTGCATTTGATAGAAGATGAATCAATAAAGATGTTGCCTCACTAGAATAGATCAACTCCTTGTGCTTGATAGATCCTGCTGCTATGTTAGATAGAACCCATGCAGCTTCCTAAATTGTTGATAAAGGATTTTATCGGGAAGAAAAAGAGAATGCTTTCCATACACATTACAACTTTATTAGGGTTAATTGATAAATCTACTACAACCTTTGTATGGATTTTTTATCACAGCATTTCAATTTTTTTTCTCCATAGCGATGTTTATATGTTAAGTTAAAATCCATAATCCGCCTTGTTTTGAGTCAAGCTGATGTTAACTCGATGACATGGGCAAAAGGCAGATCACTCATTCAACCTACATCAGCACCATGTCAACACTGAGCATTGATCTGGCCTTTACATATTTCCTCTTCTTTTTTCTTTCCAGAGGCTGGTAGGGCAAGAAATTGTCTCTCTCTCATCCTTTGCAAAAACAAAAAAAGATGAGAAAAAAGGAGACATCAATGTTGACATGGTGTTGATAGGGTGATCTGTTGCTGCATGTCATCGAGTTAATGAAAAACAGACAGGAGTTAGATTTTACACT
The DNA here is from genome assembly GCA_037834155.1 of Curcuma caesia. Classification (NCBI taxonomy): domain Eukaryota; kingdom Viridiplantae; phylum Streptophyta; class Magnoliopsida; order Zingiberales; family Zingiberaceae; genus Curcuma; species Curcuma caesia. The sequence goes on along the minus strand of JBBMKF010000034.1, from coordinate 4,468,316 downwards.
TAAACAAAAATATTGCCATGGATATGAAAAACATTGAAATGTTATGATAGATATTAAATCCAAAAGAAGCTTGTGATAAATTTATCAATTAACCCATTTCATTATGACGTACCTTTTTCAAGACCCGATGTTGGCTTTTCAAACATTTTATCAACCCAGATAATAATTGTTCTGGAAAATAAGATAAGTTATGCTGAGCATAAAAAAAAAATCTCATGTGTATGTTACTGAGAGAATCAGGAGAAAACCTGTGATGTTATATCCAACAATTAGGACCTTGTCTGTCATATAGCCATCAGCAGCTACAAGATTACCCAAACTGCGAAGCACCTAAATGAATGAAATATCTATCATCAGGTGAAAATCTAGACTATCTGCAACTTCAGATATTGGAAAATAACATCGCTGGCATCCTACATCTAAGAGAAAATGTAAGAATTATTCCCAACCCCCAGGAATGTAGTGTTTGTATCATGAGGGGAGGAGAGCAAGAACAAACTAGGACACTAAATAACAATGAGTATCAACTATCAAGTAAGTGAAGTTTGTGTATGTCACACTTGAGTTCTTGGGGTTTTACTCATTTCTCAGGCTAGCAGGATAAAGATGTACCTTAAGATGAGGCCTAGCAAGGAGATAATAGTTCATACTTATCAACCATAAGAAAAGAATTTAAGTTTAAAGCAAGAAGATTAAATCTCATGGAAATACATATTACCGGAATTAGCAACTGAAAACTCTCAGATGCAGCTAACTTTTCGACTAGAAGTTGAGCAACATCATTCTTCAACAGTAAACCAACAGCCACTTCTGAAAGGGCTGACAGATAAACAACCACCCATGCTACTTCAGTCACCAACTCATCATCCCTGCCAATTTAGCAACAAATATAGCACATAAGTAGGTAAATTATCCAACAGGCATCATGGCAAGTGAAGATCTTAACAATAATATTTGAAAATATTGCATTGAGCATGTTGCAGCAGCAGGTTAGAGAAATCTTAACAAATTTGAAGGGCTTTTACCAAAACCAATACTCTTCTTGTTAAATCATAAGTTATTAAAAAAAAAACTACTCTTAACACAAAGACCAAAAAAAGATAACATTTAAGGAGAGACCAAACATCCAAAATCTACAACCACGAGACAATGTGTAAAGAAATTTGATGGTCAAATCCCTAAAAGAAAGATAGCAACAGGACCTACATCAAAAACTTGAAATGCCCTTCACTAAACATTTCATCCCTCTAGAATCTAAAAGATCAAAGATTTGAAAATGCTCGCAAGAAGTATAAACAAGCAGATGCACAAGTATTCAGGAACAATTCCAGCATGATTGGTTTCTTAAGTTAATAGTGAAATCACTTCCAAGTTTGAGCTATTAGGAAATGAACCAATGTATTGATTATGATTTAACATTTCCTTGTGGCAAGTCAGAACAAGGACTAAGTCACAAGAGAGTGCAACCCGATCACACACAAAGCATGTGACAGTTGAATAAGAACACATACAAGGATGGGCCAGGATTTGAGCATATAAGATGTGCTCTCATATCGCCATACCATGATAATGACTGCCTGCTTCAAGAGTTTAAGCTACTAGGAAAGGATCTAATCTATAGATTTATAGTTTAACAGAAACAAAGAAACAGTCGACAACAATGCTGGTTAGTTTTATTCCAAGCATCAATCAATAGAACTTCTAGAGAAGATAATCAAAATTCGCTCAAACCTAAAAATAAGGAAATCATGAAAAGCCAAGCAACAACATACTCTTTCCTCAGGTGTTGCACAATTGCATCAATTACCCCCTTGATTTTTATCAGTTCTGATGCAGCTTTAGGATGGGGTCCCTGCATGTAAATATTGAACAATATAAAGTACAAAGGCTAATGAATGAACAAAAATTCATAGTAAACAGCAACCTTGAGATGATACTGAAATGTGGATGAACATGTAAAACTATGACACTCATCAGGGACACGCAAATTTTTAGTTCTTGCTAAATCCTATGACGGAATTTGAGAGTAAATTTTTATTAGATAGTCACAAGAGACTGCCAGATTTTATGAAAAGCAAGAATCATCTCTTCTACAGGACTACAGGGCACTAAATTTGCTAAAATTCACTCAGAGGACAAATATATTTATATAAATATATATATTATATTATCTCTAACTGTTAATGAAACATTTCAACTTAATAAAATTAAGAATGCATACCTTAATGAGATTTGATAATGCCCATGCAGCTGTCCTTGCAGTGGAACCTTTATTAGACATCATTAAACGTGCAAGAGGTAATAAAGCTCCTTGTGCAAGTAAAATATTCCTCAGCTCTTCTCCTTCACCGGCAACATTTCCCAAAGCCCAAGCACACTGTTCAGCAATGGGCACCAAACTCTTCTCTACCAGATAAACAGTTTAGGTAATACTGATCAGATTTTAGACATGCAAGCAAGAAAGATCCCCGAACAAAAACATAAACTTTTTGCCACCAAAGAATATTATAAAAAATCTACCTGGTTCACTAAATCCTTGCTATTATTCAATACATACTACATGTCAGTAGAGTTATTTTTGAGTAATAAAAATGATAACCAATAAAAGCATATTATCATCCCATACTCCTTGTTAATACATCTAATGTGGATGGATACTTTAATATGAAACATGTGAATGCAGATACATGATGCATATTAGCTTATGGAACTTCAATGTAGTATAAATTTTGCAAGTGAACCTTGAAACTCTGGTTGGAATATTAACAGCTGATGCTTTGGTATTTTGTTTAACCTTGACAGGGATCCTTTCTCCTACTAGTTAATTCAGAGTCCAGAACTCCTCATATATACAAGTGCTTCTAACTTTCTATCTATATATACTACTACTTGTAAGAATCTCTGTACTTCAGCTTCTTTTTTTTAGAAAAAAACAGTAGCAACCAAATGTAGTAACCAAAGTAACTAAGGTGTAAAATCCTGAGCTGTACCAGAGTATCTTTGATTGGAACAATAAGATTTTTGTACCATGTCATGCCATGTCAATACAATTTCGGTACTTATTAACTTACAAGTATAAGATATAGCAATTAAAAAAGATCATTTAAGTAGGGTAGGGTTTATCATTTAAGTAGACTAGGGTTCATAACCTTGCTTGAGCAGCTTCAAATTGGGTTTAATTCGAACTTGATTTAATCAATTTAAGATTGATTTTTTTTTTGTTTAGATCAATTTTAATCATATTGTCTTATTCAATTAAAGGAGTTTTGGAATCTCTTGCGCAATTACTCTCTCTCCAATCTCTCTCTCTCTCTCTCTCTAGTAGATCTCATCATTTCTAACACAAAGTTGGAGTAGATATCGTTGTCTCTCTCTCACCAACTCTCTCTCTTACTCCTTCCTCCCTCCTCCGATAGGTGATCTTCTCTCCCTCACTTCTCCTTCAGTGTTGATGCTAATGTGCCATTCTGCTCCCTCTCCTTTTGTTCGGCGTTGGTATCAACTCATTCAGCATCTCAGCAAGAGAGCAAAATGAAAAATCTCAGCCATGCCAACAGGCACAACACGAGAGTTTCTGTGTCAGAAGCACCATTAAAACGGTCTTGGTTGGTCTGTTTAGACCTAGCTTTCATCAAAAACACATTCATGTATAGAAGGATTTCTCCATGAAAGATGAACATTTTAATCCTCTGACCAAGACACAGTTTACAGAATAAATTCAGATATCAAGATGGCTTCAAAAAGGCTTGCATTTCAAGTTAAGGTTCTCATACATGCAAAGACCATAGAGAAAATAAACAGAGATCACAAAATTAGGATTATTTTGAAATCTGGCCAGTGAGATAAAAGCAACAACCACAAGGCTACTAGAGAATTTTGCAGACTTGGACAAAATTAAATAAGAACCAGACATTGTCTGTAGGCAGGGAGAGAATTTATGAATTTAATGATTGCAACTGACAAAAAAGGTGAAATAACCAAACAATGAACCAAGGACAGAAAAAAAATACACGCCATATGGATTTTATAACTTTGCATGCCTAAAATTGTTCAGTACAAACCACTTTAGAGCATCTAAAAACAAATAAAAAAGTGATGGAAAAAGACACTATGCTTAGACAACTATAGGTGTCCAACAAACCTCCAATGTGAGCTACAAGCAAAGGAAGTGCAGGCATTAACGACTTTGTTTCTTCTGGGTCCCCAGCAGCTATATTAGTAAGACACCAAGCTGCCTCAAGCAACTGTATATAGATTAAAAAGACAGTCATAATAGCATGACAAACATTCAGAAGGAATCAATTCAGATAGTCTGATCGATATGATTTCCTGCATTACCAGAACTCAAAAGACCACATCAGTCTTTCTAAAATGTAGATAGCAGGAAAGTTGATCAGATAACATGAATGCCCCTGAATTCAGAACAACTGTTTTCCAGTTGCAAGAAATTATTAGGAATTGGTAGAAGATGCAAACCTGTTCATCTGGTGACCCAAAAGCTAAGCACTGCACCAGGAGAGGAATGACTCCAGCTTGGAGAGCTGCTTTGACGGGAGGGACTTCAGATTTCGATAATAGCCGCCTCAGCTCACGTAATGTTTCCACCTTTTTTTGTGTAGCCCCCTTTCCGCTGATGTTTCGATTAAAACACACCAGGCAAATGAGGTTTATGAGGGCTAAAAGAAAGCTAACATGAGGAACATAATTTTTAGCTTTCAAAGTGTCTATCAGAACATTATAGGGAGAGAATTTGGAATCTCCAAGAAAGTACAGAAGTGACAAGGTGAGAAAATAAGATAGATTGGAAAACTGGCTCCCTTGACCTTGCTCTTCCATTCTCTCTGTCTTCTGTTAACGGATAAACCTATTTTGAAATTTATTTACAGCTCTTAATCAACCTTGCTTATATACCTGTATTAATGTCTCAACTTTTGATCAACAAATTCTTTTTGCACTTCAACAATAATTAGAAGTTAGAGTTCAATATAATTTCATTATTTAGAAATAATCACCCGAACTTATATTCCCATGACAAAATATCTGATAATCTCTCATAAATAACATTGAGTATGACTAGAGTCTCCACACTTCCATCTCCAGAAGCAATCACATGGGTAAATCTGAAATTTGTTGCTTAGATGCATAAAATCTCATATGCTTCAAATTCCAAGAACAGCTAGGTTCATGTAAACTACTTAGTGAGCAAACAAACATAATTAATTTTCTAAATATTGGGAACTCTGCATTTGTATTGGAGACAATCTAATAAGGAAGAGAACGAAAAAAAATGAAGTACGTCATTCTAATGTCAAAGAAAATATAGAACAACAACAAACCTCTAGTGAGATGTTGTGGATTTTGAGTCTTCAACTGATGGACTCACATTTACAATCATCAAACTGATAAATAGGCATTGTGGAAATCCAGTTCTCATCAATATAGAAAGAAATCCAATATTTAACGAACACACTAACATATTTGAAGTTGATTACCACTTCACTAGTGATTAGGTTATGTCAGAAAATCAATATGCCATGCAGTTCTTTTAAAGAAGAGATTGCTATATTTTACCCAGCCACTTTATGTGAATCAATGTCTTTTTTGCGCGACAAAATGAAAAATTTCAATACTCCAGCTAGCTTGAGAGTATGTTAGAAATAATGGATTACTCCCACATTGTTATTTTTAAATATATTATTAGGATTGACGATTGTATAAACAAAGAGTTGTACTCCAATTACATTTAATAATATAAAACTTCACTCAACTGACAAAATACTTCAAAGGTTCATTCAACATGAGAATTACTTCATGCACAATTATTCTATTGATTTTCTTATTCAGGAAGCAGCTTTAATTTTAACTCTCAACAAGACGACAAAGGCAGCAAGATATAGACCAAGGCAAACAAGAAGTTGTATTTCCCAAGTATGAGGTTTCGACTACATTGTTCTTATCCCTCCATTAACCTCTATGCAAGAGCATATTATTAAGAAGATCTGCATCATCTAGAAGTTCGTTTACGTTTTCTTTTTATCTTCCTCTTATCCTTTCCCTTAACCTTTATTTCTTTCAACTTGTCAACAACAAATGGACTCCTGGAACACATACTATCGTCTACTATTCATGTATTGGTAGTAAGAAAGATACAGTTTGATTTTACATTAAATAACCAACAAAACTATTTATGCAAATAATTATCATTTGAATATGACAAAACAATCACACTTGTAACTGTACAAATGAAAACAGAACATTTTAGGTGCAAACTGCATGAAATCAGAAAACGGCATAAAATTTACGAGATCTTGAAAGTAACAGGTCAAACAATAACCTTACAACCGCATATAAATGTGAAAAAAGAAAAACGTAATACACACACATGAGGAAAATATAAGATTTTTAAGCTTTTCGAAAGTGAATGCGATCATGTGAATCTAGTCAAAATAGAAAGTACATACTGGTATGTCAGTGCAGATTTTAGATCATCCACAGTTTGAGAAATTTGAGCATCCAAAGCTGTTTTCTCCTCATCAGTGTCCATGTCCCTTTCCAATGAAACTTCATTATCTTCGAATAGTGCTTCTCGGCACAAGCGCTTTGCCCGTATCAAGGCCTCTCGTTTCTCTTTTCCCACTGCAACAGCAAGTTGCCGCCTCCGCTGTGCAGAAGTATTATGTACTGCTTGCCAAGATAAATTTTAGCATCACTAATACACTAATATAAGCATAATTAACAAATAGATGCAACAAAGAACTAATATTGAAAATAATTCCATCAGATATCTCCTACCCAGATGAAGTTGTTCATCTAGAATTCAACAAGAGAAACCAAAAATTCTAACATGTCAGTCCTTGGAAATTCTTAACTTTTGACTTCAATTGGTCTTGACTCCTATACACAACTCAGGTAATGTGAGATTCAATAAAATAGACTGAGAAATTTTTAAATAGCCCATTGAGTGTATAAAGCAGGCACATACACTAGAAATTCTAACAAACACAATCCTGAGCCATTTAATTCCTGACTTGTTTATCAATGTAGAAAGTTCTAGCTATCTATTTTAGTCTTCATTTGTTTAATCTTACATCAGGAACAGATCCCATTGCTACACGTCACAAAATAGTGAAAATACCATCTGACTTAAAATTACTCAGTTGAAAAAGGACCAATGTTGAGACTTCAGAACCATGGAAGTAAAATTTCCATTTACCAATATCGACAAACACATGTAGCCACCTCATAACAAAAGATTAAGGATAATGAAAAGATACTTAGATATCCATCACAAGAGCAAATGAGGACGAATCAAATCTCTCTTGTAATGTTAGTGGATAATGGCTCTATTTCTCAGTCTTTAATGGACTAGCAGATTCACATTCTACAGGAAAAACATACACAATCATAGAAGTCCTTCAATGGATCCATGTACTGGTTTTGACGGCTATCAATTAGTTGGTGCAAACAGTTGTCTCCAATAGCCTAGTCAGACCTTTCTATCACCCCACCAAATCAAGTTGAGGCTCAAAAACCTGTAATGAATCTAAGTTCATAGTTCACCATTTAATCAAGAAAAAGATATCTAAGTAGTGAAAGTCGACGCTATCTTAGCACAAGATGAACTTCTCCGAGCACTAGCTCGGATAAGTAGCAAACGATGCATAATCTAACAACAAAGCAGTGTCCTTGTTGAAACAGACTACTGCTAACTAAATCCAGGCCTAGAAACCAATCGCTCACTTACCGGCATCCGACAAAATTGATTTTTTTTGGGTCTATTTCAAGGGTTTCAAACCCTCCAGAATATGCGAAGTCAATTGCGCATTTCGAACGTCCACCGGCGAAGCTAAAGAAGGAATCGAAGAAGACAAAGAAAGTAGGGAAGTAATCGTACCTGAGGCCTTGAATGCTTCTCGACGGTACTGGGAAGATGGTTGGGAGACGTCATCATCGGCCATTTCCCCGGCTTCGCTCTGCGTTCTGCCCTCGCCTCTCCGCTCTTTTTCGCCCTGGTTTTTTATTCGATAAAAATCGACTATTTGCTCGAAAACACCCTCACTTTTATTTATTTACACAAAAGACTCTCTACTACGCTTCCGCTAGACGGGTAGGAAAAAAGTCCGAACCAAACCCGATCCGTCCCCGTTAAGAGGCGTGAAAAAAACCCTAGCCCCCGATCCCTATAAAACGAGAGAGATCGCCCACGGCACAGCGTTCGCGAAGTCCAGCCGACGGCGAAGTGAGCGTCGAGGAAGGCGAATATGGTGTCTGGGTCGGGCCTGTGCACGGGGCGGGTGGTGGTCGACGCCCGACACCACATGCTGGGTCGGCTGGCGTCGATCCTGGCGAAGGAGCTTCTCAACGGGCAGCGTGTCGTCGTCGTTCGCTGCGAGGAGATCTGTCTCTCCGGTGGTCTAGTCCGCCAGAAGATGAAGTATCTCCGTTTCCTCCGCAAGCGCATGAATACCAAGCCGTCCCACGGCCCTATCCACTTCCGCGCCCCTTCCAAGATCCTCTGGCGTACCATACGCGGGTAATTTATCACCTTTACTTCGCAGATCGGTCTTGCCTTCTCTTTTTGTTTTTCGGGTCAGAGATTTAAGAGATCGATACTCTTTTCTTGTCTTAGGATGATTCCCCATAAAACCAAGCGTGGTGCTGCTGCACTAGCAAGGCTCAAGGCCTATGAAGGGGTGCCGCCACCATACGACAAGATGAAGAGAAAGGTTGTTCCGGACGCCCTCAAGTAAGCAGTTCTTTGTCGACTAATTTCTGCAATATATATAAAATGTCTCAATATGCAGATTAAATGGTAGATTTTGTTATCAGGGTGTTGAGGCTTCGACCTGGACATAGGTATTGCTTGCTCGGTCATCTCTCATCAGAGGTTGGATGGAATCACTACGACACTATTAAGGTTGGGAATTTCCCACTGTCTTTAACATTAATGTTTCACCCATAACGCTGACTATTATATAATTTTTATAGAGTTGCTATGAATAACGTCCAGTTGCTCCATTGTGATCAGTACTTTGCTCATCATCATCCTCAAACTATATTCTCTCTGACTATTTGGAATCGGCTGCGATTATCTTTACATTGCACTTTATCCTAGATTATATTGCCAATAATAATCAAATCTACAAATTATTTTTTTACTACATCAACTAGTGATTGCTTTGGTCTTACCCTGTCAGCCTATTCCTTACACCTTGGACTACAGTTGGAACTTTGTTTTGCATATTTTGTTTTCGTGATTAATTGATTTAATTCTCTTTATATAGTGCTTGTTAAGAAGGTTCAAGTATTTGAAATATTTCATTTGCTATCTCAGTAGTTTGGAACTTTTTTTTTGTTCTTTGCATGTGTTAATAATTTGATGCTAGTAGAAATTAGAAACCAAAGGTGATTTTTTATGTATGTACATCAATACAATGACTGTTTTCTCATTTTTTTTCTTCTGAAGAGCTTTACCTTGAGTCTATTTGTATGTGTTTCAAAAACATTATCTGAAGAGCTTTATCATAATTTAAGAATTTATATCTATGATTGTCCAAGATTGTAGGCCTATATTCCTTTTTTGCCTAAGCAACCAGACATCCTAAATTCTACACTGAAAGCCTATATATGGTTAAACAATGCAATTGAAAGTACTTTCTGAAATAAGGCAAGAAATTTTACTTTATATCTTGAGCCAAGCTTTGGTTTAATTTGTCTATCATATTTGGAAAATGTTAAGAAGTTGCAAGCTCCCTTATCACTTGTCCAATGACTTTTTTTTCTTTGTCATTAGGATGTATGTTGATGATAGTTAATTATATTTTCTATTTTTGTTTGTAACTTGTAAGGAAGATTTTCAAGCCAGAATATTGTCTATACTTATGGTGTTTTTTTTTGAGGATTCTGTTATGTCTGAATTTCCTGGACCATAAAGAATTCATGCACTGATTGCATATGCTTCGATAAATCTTAAGGTTAACGAGACAGTTTGGTTCGGGATTTTTAATATTTTAGAGAAGAGCATGCCATGAAGTCGATTCTTACTTGTTCTTAAGCAGCCTAGGCTTACAAGAGTCAAAAAGGTAGGAGAGGGACCTAAAGTATCACAAACTACTTAATTGATAAAAATTGATCCATCAACTTGTCAGGCCCAATCATTGATTCAGAATTCTTAAGCCCAAGTTAGCTAAGTTAATAGCAGCTCATTCACATAAGGTTTGTAAAAGATTCTTTGGTAGTCCACAACTCACCCTGTGGGATTGAACCAGGGTATAACAATCTGCCCTGTTAATATTTGATTTATAACTTAAAATCAACCTTAATCAGTGACTACACAGTCGTGCAGACAAGTCTCTCTCCATCCTTAGGATTAGGTATGCTCTGATATATAGAGAGAACCATCTCATTAATTGGTTAGACACAAACATTAATCATAAATGCTCAAGTCTAAGTCAACAGTCGCTCGCCCATCTAAATTTGTAAAGAAATTTAATTAATTTAAAATCCACCTTGTGAGAGTAAATTGGGATGTCACAGAAAGAGACATTTTTCCACAGGCAATCCCAATCTAACTTTCTTGATTATGATTGTCACTTGGAAGGAGTTATGTGGGATAGAAATTGTATTCCAAGTCATTATGAAGGTGCCTGAATAACATGTTGCTTGATTATGATTCCCAGGTAATCTCAATCTAACTTGCTTGATTATGGTTGTCGCTTGGAAGGAGTTTTGTGGGGTAGAACTTGTTATATTCCAAGTCTTTATGAAAGTGCCGTTTGCCTTTATCTTTTATCTAAAAATTGAATCGTCAGCATGACTGATTAACCTGGTAATGTTTTATACAGGAATTAGAGGAGAAGAGGAAAGAAAGGGCCAAGGCGTCTTATGAGAGGCGAAAGCAGCTTCAGAAGCTTCGAGCCAAGGCAGAGAAGGCAACAGACGAGAAGCTTGGTTCGCAGCTAAACATCCTTGCTCCATTGAAGTACTGAGTTGTATTTGATCATCGTCACTTAATTTATCTTCAGTTGGATAATTCGGAGTTTGTTTGCCATTTTTGTTTATTCGGACCTGTGTTATGGGGTGTTTCTATAACTTTGCAATGCAACATTAAATGTTTTTGAAATCAAGTTCTGCATCAGTTGGATAAGGTGGGATTTGTGGCCTTCTTTTGGGAATTTATAAAATAAGGAAATTACCTGATTTATAGCAACATTAAATATTTTTTAATTCAAGTTTTGCATCTTTGTGGAATTTACAAAGTAACGAAATAAACAGATCTATAACAATATTAAATATTTTAGCAATCAAGTTTTGCACCAGCTTGATAAGTGGTCTTTTCTTCCTGTGAATTTACGAAATAACCAAAATATGAAATTGTGGGCCCAGAATGCTTATCAATTAGGAAATAATTTCTTTTACCAGATTATAGCAAATGTATCCGTTTTTATATTTAAAAAATTTTGAAAATGTACAGCTCAAACACACAGATGCCAGAGAATCTTCATCATGTATTAAGGTGTAACTCGGAAGTTTGGAAGCTCTTTTAATCTATTCTTTTCTGGAAAAAAAAAATAGATCCGTCACCTTAATGACCCTACACAATCGGCCCCACGATCATCTGTGAGGAGGTAAATCGAAAAAGTACAATTGATTACGACGCAGGAGAGTATTGCCTAGCTTCGCCAAGATTCAAACTCTTTTAATCTATTCTTAAACATTGGATTCCAGGTCAATCACTTCGATCGATTCAATTTACTGTTTTAAAGTACTTCCACGTACATGTTTAAAAATCTATGTTCCAGTATATTATAAAGTTTATCGAGCTTTAACCAAAGCTTAAGGCCCAGTTTACTTAGAGTTTACTCAGTTTGAAATTTCAAAGGAAAGGCCTGATTATTTGAACAAAATATATAACGAAGAAAAATATTATCTTCCATCCAAATAATTGAACCATAAAAGCAAAAAACTCTAAGAGCCATGACCAAAGAGCACTCTCCGTGAATATAATTAGGCTTAGAAAAGGACAGCATTATGCCTAACATAATGTCATTCACCTCTTCCTCTTCTTCTGCAACTAAAGGTGAAATCCGCCATCTTAACGGTTCCACACGATCGATCTCACGACCATCTATCAAGAGATAAATCGAAAAATTACAATTGATCACGACGAAAATGTCATTCACCTCTTCCAATCTATTGCAACATGTCTAGCCATAGATTTGCTACGGAGAAGATACCCTCGGGTGTAGAGTGTTGGGCTAGACAGTCAAATGTAGTAGATGGTCGGGTAAGACAGCCTTGCAGCATCTTGCGAGACAGCCTTAAGCGACAGACAAATAAGCAAGAAACTATAAATTTTTCTCTCCCTCCTCTCTTCTCCTCTCCTCCCATGTAACCCAGATTGCGAATGTTAATTATTGTAAACATATTCAAAAGAACAAACAGTGCATATTGATCAACATTACATGATGATGAAATCATCCTCGATTACGATTAAAAATGGCTAACTGAACTCGAAGTCCATGTGTTACAAGTAAATAGCATTGGATAAATCTCAAAAGAATAATAAATATTACATGAGGCCACACAAGCGTGGCCTGGAGCAGAACTGCTTACCATTAGCCTTAACAAGCGCCATTACTCCAGCAGTCAAGCCGGCCCAGAACACCGATGAAACCAAAGGGTTTGTGTTGCGTCCTACAGCTGAATACACACAAGTTATAATAAAACAGGATCCGATAAACCAAATAAAAATGATTCAAGAAAAATCCAAGTTTGGACCGCTTATTTGAAATCTCATTTAAGGATTCTGTCAAATTGCCCTCATTTTATCAACTAGTTATTTCATCAAATAACTTGAGGAAACTGAAATCCATTGACACTAATATCATCTTTGGTTGCAATTTACATATACATCAATTATCTAGTTATTTGATGAAATAATTTCATGACTAAAAAAGGAAAAAATATGAGACCTTGATGTAGTGTGAAGCTTGTCATCGTCAGACCACCCATGATGAGAGCTGAGGCTACAGGAAGATACTGCATATGGATAAATAACAAAGCAAGCTTGAGCTATAAACAGAAAGGCATTAAGAAACTAAATAGTTTGGTTTTTTTTTAAAAAAAATGTTACTTGTAGTACTCAGACTCTTGTCATTTTACTCCTAATCACTAACATTGTTACTTTACTTTGACGAAACAATGGCATGGCAAACACAACATGACATCGTTTCAACAGTCCACCAAGTAATCATTCCGTTGTAAAACAATGATACTAGTAGTTAAGGGATAAAATGACAAAAGTTTGTAAAATGTGGGGAATATCTACATGATCTTAAAGTTAAAGGGGAATTTTAAAAAAGAAGGTAAGGTAAAATAAAATTTCCTCAAGAATGAAACAATTAAAACTAATATAATGGCTTACTGGTAGAGAGTCAATCCCATTGACCTGAAACGGACCGGAACCACTTCTGCTAAGCGTATAATGACCAGTAATGAGATCCAATGCATCCTGTGAAGAAACATCATAAAAGCCATATCAAAGAATCTTATTAAATACTAATTAGGACCCCCGTTTTCAAAAACCTCTTGAAGTTTTAAAATAGTCAAAATCCGCACTGAAGTTTTAAACTTTTCAGATCCACCCCCTAACCATTCACACTATTAATTCCTCTGACAGAATAATGATGCAGTGGGTATGCCACGTGTGTGTGCCACATCACTATCTGTCAAGCAACAGGGGTATTTTGAAACTTCATAGGCATTTTGAAAAGGATATAAACGTTAGAAGGGAAATGAAAATTGAACACTAAAGGAGATAAACTGCAGAGAATTCCCTCATGATTTTTCCCTTTTTTTAGGCTTAAAATGAAAAGATTAAAATACTAAAGATGTACATTTAATGCAAAAAAAATGCACTAGTACTTGAAAAAAGTGCAACTTTTACTCTTTAGGTCAAGTAATCACGTACTTGTCGAATCCCATCATGAAAATTATTCAAATAATATCGAGTGAGAGCACTTATTCCATCCTTTATCATTCCACCTAAAGTCTGCCTCCCGTATCTGTATGTATGAAACCGGAAGATGAGATATAGGCATTTGTGATGCATCAGATAGATGGAAAATATGATAAATGAAAGTAGTAAACTCATGAACTTACCGTACTAGATCACCTTTTAGGGCATGTGTACCAGTATATCCCAAGCTTATCTCATCACCATGTTCAGCCCATACTAGCAAAAGTGATGATATAAGAAAATCACTTTCTGGGAAGTAGAACAGAAAAGTAGATACACGGTGTATTTTAGAATGATTCCTTACAGATCCTAAACATTTCATAGATGTCACTATGTGTGGATATACATTCACTCGCTGAAAATGCTCCCAGCTGCTGCAGTTGTAAGCTCAATGATTTCCGTGCCAGATAACTCTGCAAAGAGGAATGGGATTATAAGGATTTTCTCTTTTTTTGTGAAAATGTTAAAAGGATGACAGAAAAGAACTTTTCCAGTTCCTGCCATCTTGAACTTGATGGCTATGACAAAGAAAGAAAAATGATGATTGACTATGAACTGGTCAACCACAACTGATCATCATCATTATCTAACCGTGTTTGTCTTATTATTCAGATCAGCTACAAGATTTTTTTTCCCTCTATTGAGTTACAATTAAGGTTAAGATTCAAATTCAAGGGTTTAAGCACATTTTGATGTTGAGTATCTAGGTCTGCTGCAACCAACTCTCAACCTTCTTCATCCAGAATTCGAACCGACATCCATGGCTTTGCATCAACCATGGGAGATGCCAAATGAAATCAGACAATAGAGAATAGCACCCACACTCTTTCATTACTTGTATTACAATACTTTTTTAAGTTTTAACCACGAATGAGCCTAAGGAAAAAAAGATCAAAACCACTTGGAAGGGAAATCAATAAATTGGACAAGAATAGCAGGATCAAAGGCATGACCTACTGCAAAGATGATAATGTATCAAAGACCATGGTGGTGGTCACAACTCAAAATTTACTAGGTTTTTGTATCAAAATAAGAAACTTGAAACTAGAGTTTCACTTGCAAACCTGAGTAACATTTGTGCGATCTAGGCAATCTATGCAATTAGACCTGACGATCCCCTTCTGCTCCAGAAGTATTTGTCCATCAATTTTCATCAGAAAATATCTGCTCAGCTGGCACAATGATGCAGTAAGAAGAATTATTTGCAATAATAGCAGTTGACATTCAGGAAGATGAATAAAAGAGTATATTGACAATGAAATTACATTAAAAAATGATTATTTGTTCAATTACCCTTGGCTTTCCACTTGATCTTTGATTTGATTGTAAAGAAGGTGTAAGTTATCAAAATTTCCTTTGGCACATGCATGATGGAAATCAAAAGGTACATATCTGCAAAAAGAGGAAAAAGGAATGGATGAGAAACTCTGAGACAGGATGCCCATAAAACATCTAATAGTAACTTTCATTACTACTAAGTCATAGACTAAGACACTTCAGCCAAGAAATGTAATAAAAACTGAATTTAAATATAGACTAAAAAAGTCAATACAACATGATCTTTCAGACTTAATCTTATTTGATGCTTCTGAGTTCAAATGCATCATACCTATCCTCTGAAAATATTGGCCATATGCCTCCAATTGGTTGCACAGATCCCCTATTTAACTCCTAGAAAGTAACCTAATAGCTTATGGTTTTCACAGTACAAATAAGAAGCAGTGCCAAATTTGCTCACTGGTTTTTCATAATTATGGTTCTTTATACTATCAGTATAATCCTTTCAACTGCATAAATGTGAAATTGGATCAGTCAAACAAATAGAGAAAGTTCATTCTGTTAGGATCGGTTGAATAGCTAGAGGGGGGGTGAATAGCGTTTCTCGATTTTTCTTGATCTTTCTCTGCACAGAGATTAGCGGAAGCAAAAATATAAAAGA
>JBBMKF010000034.1:4430739-4446208 GCA_037834155.1 Curcuma caesia | reverse complement strand
TGATAGATCGAAGTTGAGGAAGACCTTCTTCAGATACTGAAACAAGTTATCGATTTCGCCACCAGCGTTAGCATCTGCACTCAGCGCGGAGGGGAAAGCAAGGCAAATGCCGATGATGCATGCGCGGTGGAAGCCATGGGCCTCCATGGCGCGGAGCCTGGAAATAAGTCGGTCGGAATCTGACGAAAAGATGCGGGGCTCCTCACGGTAGAGGAGGCCGAGCTTCGTCCAAGGGAAGCCGTAGTGCACGAGCGCGGAGACTGCAGCAAGAAGCAAAGCGTCGTCGGAAAGGAAGTAACTAGGGTAGGAGGAGGCGGCAGTGGAGGAGGAGGAGGAAGGGAGGCCGATGCTCTCGAAAAAAAACTCGTACTCGTTGACGGGGTGGTATGTGAGGAAGCGGCGGAAGATGCGCTTCAAGTCCGCACTAACGGCGCTTGAAGGGAAAGGGATCCGGGCGACGAAGGCCGAGAGGGAGAAGGGAGCGTGGGAGACGATCGATTCGGCGTGGGAGAAGGGGATGGCGCGGGTGGCGTAGAGGTAGTCGGTGAGCAAGCACCGCGCCTCCTTGAGGACACGGTCGCGGAGGCGGAAGTGCAAGTTAGTGAGTTTCTGCGGCAGCGTGCAGAGGAGGCGGAGGAGCTGCCGCCGGGAAGGCGAGGCGAAGCGCATCGCGTATGGGCGACGGGAATCGAGACGGGGAAGAAGATAGAGAGAAGCTTCGGGGGCAAAGTCCAAAGGTCGAATTTAATAAGCCCACGGCCCATGAAGCCCGGCTTGCTTTATCTTTTTTGATTTGATATTTAATGATTGCTTTTCTTTTTTGAATAATTGTAGTGATTATTTGTTGAATTTAAGCATGGATAGATTCGTGAAAAATACCAAAAATACATTTGTTCTATGTAAGAGTAAATCTATAAACTTAAATTTATTAGTCACTTTTTGCCAAAACTACTTCAGGTTACAATTCTATTAGAAATTCATGATTCTAAATAGTATGTGGAACTAAAGTCTATAATGAATTTGTACCTATTCCGACTAAATACCGCGGATAGTTAAGCCACCAATCAACGAACGATCCGACATGTGCGACTTCTTATAGAGCTCGAGGGAGAGGATGATAAGAACCTGAAATGCATTTCAACAAGAAATGAGAATGGTGCCGGGGAGTCCCGACAGGCCACTCTGACGCTCAAGTTAATATTCCGTGAAAAGAAAAATGAATATGTAGAAAAAGAAGAAAAAAAGTTTAGAAAATCGAATCAGCCTTCCAAAAGAAAGCAGAAGAGGAAGAAGAAACCTCCCTCTCCCACAAGAGGAAGCGGAAGCCGAAGAAGACCTCCCCTTTTCTTTCTTCAAGCTCTCCATTATGTAGGCGTATGAGGAGACCAAATCTGATAGATGCCCTTTCCTTCTGCTTCTTTTTGACATTATGTGCAGGGAAAAGGAGTTCAAGGACATCCTCTATGACAATTTCATAAATGCTCTTCATGTGACCATGTGTCTTGGGAACATGCACAGCTTGTTGAATCCACAAAAGACAAATATTGACACTAATCCATTTGACTAACATTGCCAAATCAGCCCTAGGTTTGACTGTCGCTTGACTCTTGACTTTTACTTTACAAAGAGAGAGAGCCACACCATCTATGGCACCGGTATCAGTACCCAAAACTACTAAGGCTAGAATCTTTTTAGAAACTCACAAGAATCTAAATAGGGTGGAAAGCCAAGGTTAATGGGTTTAGTCACACCTAAAGATCATTAATAACTTTTAACCAAACTCATTGATGAGTAATTACACACATAACATAGAAGAATTTGACATATAAAGAAAGTGTTAGAATTGAATAGTAGGAATCCTTGGACATCAAACACTTTTGTTTATTAGGAAACATTAACACTATATCAAGCTTGACATGGAACTATGCGAAGTTGAATGTTCCATATATATTGAATAAAAGGGCAGGAAAAAGGATGGATCACAATAATTTTAAAATAAAGAAACGACACAAATATACATTCATACAAGAGCAAGAAAACTTACATGTTAAATTGCCAGACACCCAAAAAGATAAGTTATAAACAGTTAGTTGAAAATAACTTACAAGCCATGCTCAGTTGCTCCACCGGAGTAAAGCCGAGAGAGATGAAAGCAGATCCCAGCTAACTGTAGTAGTAGAACTAATAAGGACAAAGAATTTAACAAAGATGCAAGTTAGAGTCAGAGGGGATATTAATATTCTTGAAGCTTTAATTTATCTATTTATCTTCTAACATCCTGTGCAGAAATCTTCCCCTGATTTACCTAAGAAACTCAATAAACGCTAGTTCTGGAGAATCAAAAGGTAATGGTTGACTGAATTATGTCATGAAATAGATCATGAGTTCAGAATAGTTTACACGTACAGTGTGGAGTCTCAGTGATCCACACTGAACAAAGGCATTTGTCAACTCTTTAAGATTGATCTTTAGGCAAATACGCTTCTTTGATTTCCATATCTGTCAACTCTGTATGAGAAGCGCTCCAACCACTGTTTAGGAGCAGCTGGATGGACACGATAGAGGGAGGCCACGAATGCCCTCTCAGAATATGTTACCATGGTGGTTGGAGAAAAGAGTTTCTTCAGCAAGCCGAGTTCTTTAAGCCAGTTTAGCATTTTATATCGTGGCTTGATTCTGTTCTCCAGATCAAAACAAAGAAAACCAGGGAAATGATCAAGGTACTCCAACGAGAAGCCCATGTCATTGCAAAGGAAATTCACCTTCTCACGGAAGGTGTCTTTGCACTGGTTCAATATAATGGGTTTTGTATTTACCATCCTGCAAAGCATGGAATACTCAATACCCAGCTCCTGAATGCAGTCGAAGCGCCGCTGCAGTTCGTCGTTTGGGCCGTGGAGCATTGATGTGGATCTGAGTGTCAGCTCATTCTCCCCAAATCCTATACTCTGCAAGAATTCCACTTTCTTGTCCAAGAACTGCTCCAACCTCGCAGTTTTTAGCTTCCTCGCAGATTTTAGCCTTTCCAAACCCCGACGAAACCCACTCTCTGATCCTGTGTCACGAGAGCCAGCAAGAACAAAGTCAGGCGAGAGATAATGGAGATTCCCATTCAAGATCTTGCCAAGGAACCAATCGTGCAGATTCATGGCTTTCATGGTCGCCGGCAAATTCCCTAATTTATTCTTGCCCATCACATAAGGAAACCTCCAAGACAGCATAGCGACATTATCCTTATGCAAACCAATAGACTTGAGATACTCCGGCATCAAAATGCTAGGGTTTTCCAAATCGATATTGAAGATATCAGCATGTTTAAGAATGAAATGCCCAGCTTCAGTAGCATCCATTCCTAATTTGATAAAAAACTTCAATTTTTGGGATATTGATGCATCATCCAGCTCAAGAAATATCTTCCGAAGGTTCTTGCACATCAGCTCGGCCATCGTTCCCTTTTTAGAATCCAAATCATAGAACACACGAATATTCCTACACACCTGGAAGAAGATGTCCACATTGTTTTCCGGGACGGAGTCTGATAGGTCGAAGTTGAGGAAGACCTTGTTCAGATACTGAAACAAGCGATCGATTTCCCCACCAGGGTCAGCATCTGCACTCAGCGCGGAGGGGAAAGCAAGGCAAATGCCGATGATGCATGCACGGTTAAAGCCACGGGCCTCAAGAGAGCGGAGCCTGGAAACAAGTCTGTCGGAGTCTGATGAAAAGATGTGAGGCTCCTCACGGTAGAGGAGACCAAGCTTGGTCCAAGGGAAGCCGTAGTGCACGAGCGCGGAGACTGCTGCAAGGAGCAAAGCGTCATCGGAAAGGAAGTAACCGGGGCAGGTAGAGGCGGCAGTGGAGGAGGAGGAGGAGGGAGGGAGGCCGATGCTCTCGAAAAAAAAGTCGTACTCGTTGACGGGGTTGTACGTGAGGAAGCGGCGGAAGATGCGCTTCAAGTCCGCTCGAGCAGTGCTCGTAGGGAAGGGGACCTGGGCGATGAAGGCGGAGAGGGAGAAGGGGGCGTGGGAGACGATGGAGTCGGCGTAGGAGAAGGGGATGGCGCGGGCCGAGTTGAGGTAGTCGGTGAGACAGCACTGCGCCTCCTTGAGGACGCGCTCGCGGAGGCTGTAGTGCACGTTGGTGAGTTTCTGCGGCAGCGTGCAGAGGAGACGGGAGAGCAGCCGCCGGGAGGGCGAGGGGAAGCGCATCGAGCAGGGCCGTCGAGAATCGCGACGGCGAAAGGGAGGAGGAGATCGAGAGGATTGTAGGGTTTATGGACGTGGTTCAAATATCGGATCGACGGCCCATGAAGCCTAACCTGCTTTTTTAGAATAGCCTTGTTTCAGCCTCTTTACCAGCTCAAAAGTGAAAAAACTACAGTGAATTATAACAGAAGAAATATTATCTTAATTTTATTAAAATTTAAATTTTATTTATTTCAACAAAACCAATTCAATTATATCTAGACTATCTACGTTTCTTCCATTCTAGACCTCAGGGATAAACATACCCTAAAATTCTTTTACTTTGTCGAAATGCCCTTTAATCATTGTACATCAAAGACCAACAAACTGTTACACGTATATTACAACAATAATTCACTTCTACAACACCACAGAAACCATCCAATGGAAACACCCTTCCTCACAAGCAGCTTCTTAACATTCAAACAATTCTACATGATAAATCGAATTTGAGTTTTTTTTTGAGAATTCAAACAATGAACTTCCTCTGGAAATTACACCATGCCCGAGGGGGCTAGAATTTGAGTTTCTTATTTTTTAACAGCTGATCCTCAGCAAGCTATTGTTATAGAGACTTGAGGTGAACTAGCATCCCTGAAGGCTCGGCATCATGTAACAACCCTATTAGAGCAGTTGATGCTGGCACAATGATAGTTTTGACTCTTCGAGTAACTAGAGCAGATGAATGATACAATGCTGCTTTTTTATTTCATCACTTTCATCAAGGTAAAGCTGCTTTGATAAAATCCTATGAAGTAGCTTGCCCTCCAGAAAACAAAGGTCAGAGCTGCATTAAGATGAATGATACCTTATGAGGTGCTTATGAACGAAAATCTAGCAAGACTCAGAAAAGTTCTTTGTGGTGCTTGGATGACTTGCATCGATCAATCATTAATGACTAAGAAGATACAAATTGAAGGGCAGACGTAAGTTGTAAAAGTAAAGTTGAGTGAGATATGAAGACAGATTGGAATTAACTAACTTATCAGAATAAATAAGAATGCACAAAAGCCCGTAAACATGCAATAATTGGTGTAAGCAATTGACCATAAAAACTGTTTCGAGTAGAACATAAGTTAGAAGGTATTAATAGTCTTAACTGTTTTACAAGAGCAGTAAGTGTCAACGTGTTATGGATCAAAAGTTGAAAAGGACTCAAGGCCAGGTTCCCTGGTTCATGTGAAATATCTAAAGAATTGAATCGTGACCAAGACAATATGAACAAGAGAACTCAAAAAATACACCCCAATTTTGCAAAGTCTTAAGATCATGATTGATTGATGGCATGAAAAATGGAGTTACAAAATGCTTTTAGTTTATTAAAGTAACCTATAACATGTGGTAGTCAAAACTAAAGTTACCATAATGTTTGCATGCAGTTATATCATTGTTTTGAAAACATATTGAAGCAACTATAAAATTGATAGATAGAGGAGCATCACTAACACGCTGGTTTATGGCCTTTGTTGATTCTTCATGCCTCATCTCTATGCTAATTAAATAAGATTCTTTGATTTCCATAATTGTCACTTCTGGATGAGAAGCATTCCAACCATTGTTTAGGAGCAGCTGGATGGATACTATAGAGGTTAACCATGAATCTCCTCTCAGAATTTGCAAGAACAGTACCAGGGGCAAAAGTCTTCTTGAGCAAGCCGAGTTCTTTAAGCCACTTTAGCATTTTATAACGTGGCTTGGTTCTGTTCTCCAGATCAAAACAAAGAAAAGCAGGGAAAATATCAAGATACTCTAATGAAACCCACTCTCTAGTGCTGCATGATGAGAGGCAGCAAGAACAAATTCAGACGAGAGATAATGGAGATTCCCATTCAAGATCTTGCCTAGGAGCTGCTTGTGCAGCTTCATGGCTTTCATCATCGCTGGCAAATTCCTTAATTTATTCTTGCCCATCACATAAGGATACTTCCGACACAACGACTCGATTTCATCCTCATCCAAACCAATGCGCTTTAGATACTCTGGCATCACAATGGTAGGGTTGTCGAAATCGAGATTGAAAAGATCAGCATGTTTAAGAATGAAATGCCCAGCTTCAGCAGCCTCCATTCCTAAATTGATGAAAAAATTCAATTTTTGGGCTATTAACGCCTCGTCCAGCTCCAGGAATATCTTCCGATTTCTGCCCATCAGCTCGCCCATCGTCCCTTTTGTAGCACCCAGATCGTAGAACACACGAATCTTCCTGCACGTGTGGAGGAAAACATCCACATCGTCTTCAGGGACCAATCCAGCGAGATCAAAGTCGATGAAGACCTTTCTCAAATCCTGAAACAGTAGATCAATCTCACCGCCAGGGTCAGCTTCTGCACTCAGCACGGAGGGGAAAGCAAGGCAAATGCTAATGATGCATACACGATGGAAGCCCCGGGCGTCGAGGGCGCGGAGCCTGGCAACGAGACTGTTGGCATCTGCCGAAAAAATGCGGGGATCCTCGCTGTACAGGATGCCGAGTTTCCTCCAAGGGAAGCCGAAGCCGACGAGCGCCGAGACAGCAGAGAGGAGCGAGGCGTCATCGGAGAGGAAGTAACTACGGTAGGCGGACGCAGCGAGGGAGGAGGAGGAGGGAGAGAGGCCAATGCTCTCGAAGAAAAACTCGTACTCGTTGACGGGCCGGTAGGAAAAGAAGCGGCGGAGGAAGCGCTTAAAGTCGTCGGCGGCGGTGTTTTCCGGGAAAGGGATCTTGGAGACCAGGGCGGAGAGCGAGAAGGGGGCGTGGGAGATGATGGAGTCGGCGTGGGAGAAGGGGATGGCGCGGGCGGAGTGAAGGTAGTCGGTGAGCAAGCACTTCGCCTCCTTGAGGACGCGATCGCGGTGGAGGTAGGATACGTTCTTGAGCTTTTGCGGCACCGTGCAGAGGCGGCGGGAGAAGAGCCGCCCGGAAGGCGATCCGAAGCGCATCGCACATGGCCGGCGTGAGCGCTCGAGAAAGAGACGGTAGGGTTTACTGGAAAAAACTAACTCGGCCTTGGAGGGCCTTCGTGCTATGTCACGTGAGGCCCATCTCGTCCACTCGATGACAGGCGGCCCGGCCCGCCACGCCACAGGCCGGCCCGTCTGCCAGCGCTTTCATATTATTTTTTTCTAATTAAATCAGTTAATTGCTTAAAATATCTGTAATAATTTAGAAATTATGAGGGTTGAAATATAATATTTTGAACTATAGGGACCAAACAGAAGTCGGTGAAGCCTGGGGCCAA
The DNA here is from genome assembly GCA_037834155.1 of Curcuma caesia. NCBI lineage: Eukaryota > Viridiplantae > Streptophyta > Magnoliopsida > Zingiberales > Zingiberaceae > Curcuma > Curcuma caesia. The sequence goes on along the minus strand of JBBMKF010000034.1, from coordinate 4,438,746 downwards.
ATTGAAAATTACATCCGTATCTTATTGCTGTAGTAAAACGTGGTCATCCCCAGCCAAACCCTTTTTCTGGCGTCCGCTCCAACTCCGTCTTAGCTCCCTCGTTCTCTCTCGCCTCTTCCATTGGTCTCCCTCCTTTCGTCTACCCCTTCCACGCCACTCGACTCGCCCGCTTTCTGCACAGATCGGAAACCCTAGCCCTGATCCTCCGCCTTCGCCGTACCTGTCATGCTTCCCTCATCTGTCATCGCCGGACAGATCCAGCTGCTGCTGCAGAGCGTCAACGATTTCAACTCCGACTCCACCCTCCGTGAACTCTGCCAGGTTTCTAGATTCCTGTCCTACCGTTATGTCTCTGGTGATTTTCTGATTTATTGGACTTGGTACATGGGGGCTAGCGCCTCGTTCGCGCGTGAGAGTGTGTGTGATGTCGGCAAATAGAACTATGCTACCAATCCGTTGGTTCTTACTGAACATTAAAGTCCCAATAAAAGTTTTTAAATTTGATATCTTCCTATTCTTGAGTCGTTCGTATATACTGACTGGACTTTGTTCTCATCAATCTCAGCTGCCGTAATCTACTAAAGAAGCAATTGTTGATCTCTCTTATCTCATGTGTCATTATGAAATTTTCTTTCCAGTTCGCGGAGTATGGAAGTGAAGGCAGCACCTTGTTGCTTCAGACGTGTCTGGATCAAATGTTAGTTAAAGATGGAGATATCCTTCCGCTGAAAAAGGAATTACTGTCTGCTGTTGTGAAATATTTGCTGGACAAACCACATTTCAGCACAAACCTTTCTGAAGCTTTGAATGCCATTCCAATAAATGAAAATTTCCTTGGAGATATTTCAAACACATTGGGTATGTCAGTAGCTGAGAAAATAGGTGTTGGGATTGCTTTATTGGACTCTGATAATCCTGATTTAAAGATGAAAGGTAAACTTATTTACTGGGATGTAAGAATATTACCTTTTTTCTCCTCATATATTTCAAAGTGCATTTACTTTCCAATTTTCTGTTCTGTGATTGAATACATCCTTGACTGTTAGGGCAAAATTTTTGCATTGCTCAAATTGAGGAATTGTGTGCAAATCCTTCCTCTACTTTGCACACTGATCAAATTCATGATATTGTCATGTTTCTCTACCGAACTGAAGGCCTTTCAAGGCACATGGATTCTTTTACTAGAATTCTCTCTCTTCTTCAACTGAAGGGGAACACTTTTTTCTTATCAGCCCCACTGCTGACAAATGAGAGCAATGCCATCGATAAGTTCAGGTTGTTTGAATGATGCTAGTGAAGATTATAAGCTTGAGCATTTGGAGCAACACAAATTTCAATATTGATTGTTAAATCTTTGCAGGCATTTGGATTTAGTCTCTGGCTGTTCTGACAATGATTTTGAGGCTGCATTAGCTGAAATTGAAAAGGAGATTAGCATGGCTGATATAGTAGCAGAATTGGGCTATGGATGCACAGTTGACATTTCCCATTGTAAAGAGATACTATCTCAGTTCCTACCACTGAATGAAGAGACACTTTCTAAGTTAATAGGGATAATTGTTCGCAATCATTCCAATCTTGAAGATCCTTTAAACGTTCACACAACTTTCTGTTCAGCTCTCGGTAGCAGCTTAACTAATGATTTTTCACTGTTGAACACATGGAATATTAATGTTCTTGTCGACACAATTGAGGAACTTGTGAGTTTAACTTTCTCGAGTTCTCTAAAGATAGAATTTTTTTCCCTAATTACCCCTAATTTGCATGCAGGCTCCAAAGACAAATTGGGCACTTGTCATGGAAAAACTTGATCATGAGGGCTTTGTGATTCCTGATGAAGCTGCATTTTCTCTTCTAATGTCTCTATACAAATGTGCATGTCAGGTACCCTTTGCTTGCAGATATAAAATAACCTCTTTACTAGCATGCTAATTGTTAAGTTTGTTTTGTAGGATCCTTTCCCCCTCCATGCTATATGTGGCTCTGTTTGGAAGAATGCTGAAGGCCAGCTTTCTTTCTTGAGATATGCTGTGTCAGCCCCTCCTGAAATTTTCTCATTTGAGCACTGTTCAAGGCAGCTGGTATTCCCTGTTGCCTTTGTTGTGTTGTATTTGCATATTAATTAGTTGCTTCATACAAATGATGTGTTCAGATATTCTTTCAGACAAATGCTGATCTAGGGCATCTCAAGAAAGGAAATCAGGCATGGTTTTGTGTAGATCTGTTGGAGATTTTATGCCAGCTTGCTGAAAGTGGTCATGCTAATTTTGTCAGGCTTATACTAGATGACCCACTTAGTCATTATCCTGAGGTTTTACTTATTGGAGTTGCTCACATCAATGTATAACATCCTTCTCTCTATCTGGAAGTGCTTTTTAACTGGTTAATAAAAATGGTTATTTTTATTGTTCCAAGCAGACGACATACAATCTCATCCAGCATGAAGTATCTTCTACATTATTTCCTGTGATTCTAAAAGATCCATCAAGAAGCAGCACATTTACGCAGCTATGGCATATAAATCCCAACCTAGTTCTTCGAGGATTTATAGAAAGCCTGACTGATCCCAAGAATTTATTTAGGGTAGTTGATATATGTGAGGAATTGAAGGTAATTTCTATTTGCAATACTCTGTAGTTCCATCTTTAATTTTTTATTTTGCATTTTCTTCACTTTTCCAGCCAACATATTCAATATTATTCTGAAACTGTTTTTTTCTTAACTAGTAAACTACTATTGTGTTGGTATTCCAAATAATAAACAAGACACATTGCTACCAACCATGTGAATACCTGGTGGGACGTTAACCTAGAGGTCACGGGTTCAAATCCTGGAAACAGCCTCTTGCCAAAGGCAAGGTAAGGCTGCGTACAATGGATCCTTTCCCCGGACCCCGCATGGCGGGAGCTTCGTGCACCGGACTGCCCTTTTTTTTTTGTTTCTATATATTTTCATCATGATCAATATTTTCATTTTCATTGGTTTATTGTAATTAGCTACTACACAATTGCCATCATGTTATTGTGTGACCAATGGAGTGATTTGTTTCAGCAATTGTTGACAATAGATCAATAATTTATATCCACCATAATCCTCTCTTTTATGAGCCCACCAAACATGTAGACATGTATTGCACTCATATGTCAATGAAGATTGTGATTTCTCATGCTTGTACTGAAGAATAGCTTGTTGAGAATGCAACTTACTGATAGTCTTATTTTCATGCTGCTACTTGCCTGTCAATTAAATAAGATGATTTTACATTTTACCTGTTCTTTGCAAACAAGGACTCTCTTCAAAAAATGGACAAATAATTATCTTCACTTCAGTTATGTTAAAAATAGGAATCATGTTTAAACTTCCAGTTAAATTGATGAAAAATGTTTTTGAAATATTGAATGTTATGAAAAACTAGATCGTAGTCAACTTTGTCACTTATTGTTATGCATTGTTTTATGCTAACTGCTAAATGATGCATACTGTTTGGGATTAATAATTCAAGTAATTATCAAAATAAGTTAGACAAATTACCTATATTATTTTTAGATACCTGTATATCTTCTCTGTTAGATGTTTTTTCATCTGTTTTCCCCTGTATTTTATTTTGAATTATGTTTTTATCCAATTTTAATTTGTCTGATCCAATCAGCCAACTGTTATTGTTGTTTATGATGGGGCCTTCCTGATTCCAATTTCTGTTCTCATCAACTATCTAATATTCACCAAAACTTTTTTCTTATTATATTCCTCATGGTATAGAAGATTGCTAAACCTTTTTTATCCTCATGTAATTGCTAATGAAATTAGATATTGTGTGAATTCAAAACGTTCAAATAATTGTTCAAATGTCATAAATAACTCATAAGTGCAGACAATCATTGCTATTGATGCCGTACCTTTTTTTTTAAAAAAGTTTTTTATGTTATTTAGATAGGTTTATGGATATAACCTATTTGTCTGCCAAACAAATGTTCCTAACCATTAGCTAAGTAACACCTGATTGAATTTATCTTTAATATTTTATTTCCATTTTGAATCTTAGGAGGTTGGTGTTATAAGTGGCATGCCTTGGTTGTTAATGGAGGTGCATTGCTTTCTCTAGGAAGCACTGTTCATATGGAGTGGTTCAATAATAGGGTCATATGCTAGGATAATTCAACATTTATTTCCCTTGGCTTAGAGCTCATTTGAAGATCTGGTAGTTTGAATGATATTCTCATATTCTAGGATAATAGAATATTCATTTGCCTTTGCACACGGCTTAAGTGGAGTCTGATAGCTGGTACCATACTTGGTAGTTTTAAAATATATTAGATGATGTCATAAAAGAAGGGATGATTTTAGGATTTGAAAAATATTCAAGCAAAATACGGATATTCATAAACATGCTAATTTAATTGCTCATTTTGTCCCGATGTAAAATTCTCAGGTTAGAATCACTTATCCATGCTGCATGATTGTTGGTTATGAACCTAATTCCCCATGAGTCTTTGAATGGATGTTCCTGTTGAAGATCATTGATGAGACATATAGGTCCCAGATGGATTCCAGATTGTGGACTCAAGGTTTCTTGGTAGGACTGTACATATGGAGAGTGTTACTAAAAGTAGTTTCTGCTTCAACCTATGTTTTCCCCAACAGCATCACCTTTAAAAATGACACAAACAGAAGGAATTCAATTTTAATGGGAATGAGGCAATATGAGCAGTAATGCGCTTGTTGATTTGATTAGAACAGCCTCTAACAACCGACGAAATGAGAGGTGTTGGAAGAGTTGAATTGAGGAATCTGTACGGTGTTTATGACATAGTGCTATTTAGTTTCTATCTAGATTCTAGAAGGTAGGTGTTTAAATAACCACCTATCATGATTCTACCATGCTTGACAAAAATTAAACTCCATCCTTAAGGAAAATATATGTTGAGACAAGTTTACCTCTCTCTAATTGCCCTCGACAACCTTCCATTTTGGTAAGTTTAAATCTTGTGTCAGCAATCTGCAGTATGTTGCTTTATGCTTAATCTGTAAACTGCCAATTGCTAAAGGCCTTAACAAAACAACAATCTTTGTGTCACTATTGTTGTTCCATATATGAACATTCAAATATTTCATTTGTAATAGTTGATATACGGGTAGTTGTCATTTGTATGTGCTTATTCATTTACATGCCTAACTCTTTCTATGCAGATTTTATCATCGGTTCTGGCTACAACTCCTTTTCCTTTTAGCATTAGATTGGCTGTTGTTGCTTCTAGGAAAGATCACATTAATCTTGAGAATTGGTTGAATGAATATTTAAGTACATATAAAGATGCTTTCTTTGAGGTAATATGATTGCAAGCTGTTTGTTTTTTTGCATAATTATTTCACTTGCTTTCCTTGTTTCAAGAAATTCTATTACTCCAGGATTGTCTGAGGTTTTTAAAAGAAGCACTTGCCGATGCAACAGCTGATGTCCCAGATGTCTCTCTTCCACAATCTCAATCAACTATTTTGAATGCGTATCGTGAAACATGTTCGATATTCTTCAAGGTTATCTATAGCTCCTGTTTCTATTAGCTTGTTGATGTGAAAATCCAGTTGTTCATGGCATTGCAGAACCACATCACAAATTAAAATTTCTATTGCAGGTTCTCCAGCCACATTCAGGACAGCTTATTTCTAACCAGCATTTTGAGGAAATGAAGAAGTTGCATAGCTCATCTATTCCAAGGATTCCAACTACTGGACCATTTGTTCCACCAGTTTCAGAGGGTATATCAGATGATATAGACACAGAGGTGAATGCCTATTTCCATCAAATGTTCTCTGGACAGTTGACTATTGATGCAATGATTCAGATGCTTGCACGTTTAAGAGAGTCTTCTGATCTAAGGTCTGTCAACTTAGCTTGATTCTTTATTTCAATTTCCATTGTAATTTAGGAGCATTTCACTTCTACTCTACTGCTTTGCATTGTTGAACTGTGTGATTGGTCAAATTTTGGGTGTTTGTCAAATACCATGATAAGTCTTATTTGTGGTTATTTTTGTTGTTTTATAGTCAGAGAACTTTGATTATGGATTTTATGGGTAACATCTCATGACCTGGTTCATCTAGCAGTTGGATTCGATGCGTGTCTCTGTGCTAAGCCTCTGCAGGTGACTGCCTAGATGTGGACTTCTTCAGCAACATTGTCTCTTTTGTTCTAATGGTTTTATGTGCTGCTTCATCAGCATAATCCAGATGCATAAACTCAAGTTAATAGAAGTTGGCTCATCTAAGTTTATAAACCCTTTTATACCCACAATTCCTCATGTGCGACTAAACTAGGTGGTTGGCAGCAGAACATGTTATTGCTCTACAATGTAATCCTAGTAAAAAGAAATTCATGAACGTGCCCATTAAATATTGTGTGATTATTGCTAGTTTTATGTGCACTTTGCAAGATTTATTTTCAGTTTGTAAATAAATGCATTTTTAATTAAGAAGTTCAATTGTTTTGGAGGAGTTGAAACATTCTTGAAGTGTATGGGTGGTTGTCATAAATTAATGATTTTAACACACTTGTCTTATTATACCAAAAAGTACTTAAGCTGTTCAAGAAAGAAATGCCTATGTTGATGTTCAATCAAGACAAATGTGACATTGTTTATCAAGTCACTGTGCTTCACACTCCATTTTACAGCAGTGACAATTATTTTGGCTTGTCCATATTTATTATTTTATGGATTGAACACCCATCTTGAGTAATTAATCTGGGAACTTCCAGTTTTTCATTTGTGGTAGCTTTTCTTTGGAAAAACAGATTCAAGCCTCTTAACAGATATATAGGATACACAGAAATACAGTACTTGAAATTGAACTATTGTTTTTCATATATCAACAATTGTAGAAAATCTATGGGAAGTTACTGATTCTGCTACCATTCCTTCAAAATTCAAATCCTTTGTTGATTCCTTTATCCACTTAGGCTGTAAGCATTCACAAAGAAATTGGTAGCCATAGATTTTTGTTTTTCTGTGCTAATTAATTACATTATTTGAGAATCTATGCCTTTTACTTCTCTTTTATTTTCTAATTGTAGAGTTTTTTATTTGTCCAACTAATATCAGGGAGCAGAAGATCTTCGAATGTATCATTCAGAATCTATTTGATGAGTACAAGTTCTTCCCTAAGTATCCTGAAAGGCAACTAAAGATAGTTGCAGTGCTCGTCGGTGAGAGTCTAACTTGATGCACATTATTTATCAACTGTGAGGTCCTTTTCTTTTTAATATTTCAGACTGTTCTCCATGCTTGTCGAACATTTTCTTTCCTTTTAGGATGTATTTCTCAAAAGAAATTGAGTCATTATTTATCAATTTGTCATGCCCTTTTCCTTTTAATATATTTTCTTCTTGTGCTATGTGTCTGTTCTTTCTTTTATTTTCTTTTTGATGTTTACTCAAATTAGAAATCGTTCTTAATAAATTTTACATGTTTAGTTATGTATGTATTTTCTCATAAATTTCCTTTAGAAGGAATACCACAAAAGGCATTTCTGTATTTCTGCTTGCAGTACACTATTTTTGCTTATGTTGATTCGCTATTATTGTCTATGAAGGGTATTTGATACACATATCTTCATGTGTGCACTGTTGCCTTACAATCTTTTTGGCATTTACTAGAGTTCATTTCTGAGGTTACTTTTTGCACTAACTTAACCTTTTAGTTGAAATGCCAAAATGAATCTTGCAACTCTTGGACAAGCATATCAGTTGGTATTTGAGCATACATGAAATTGAGAAAAGTAGGGCACCCATGTTGAAGAGTCTACTTGAAATTAAAACCAATCTGCGGCTTTGTTGCAAATCTTCATTGATGTTGTAAGTCATTTTGCATAATGAAGTGCAAAAAATTTAAATGCAACAAATTCCTTGGAGCAGATATTTTGCTTGTTGTTTTTGCCCAAAACTATGACAAATACGCATATCAAACGAGGGCGAGGTAGACCAAAAAAGACTTGGTTAGCAACAATAAAACAAGA
>JBBMKF010000034.1:4406748-4430639 GCA_037834155.1 Curcuma caesia | reverse complement strand
TCGGCTTTGTTGCAAATCTTCATTGATGTTGTAATTCATTTTGCATAATGAAGTGCAAAAAATTTAAATGCAACAAATGCCTTGGAGCAGATATTTTGCTTGTTGTTTTTGCCCAAAACTGAAGAGTTTACCCAACTCAGTATTTCTCCATCAAAAACAGCTGTATCTTAGGTTAGAATTTTTTAGTCCAAATTCCCTTCCAGCCAGACTCGCCGACAACCAATATGTTGCTAAAACTAACTTCAATATGTTCATTCTGTGGTGATTGCCTTAAAATTTGCAGTAAGATTTCTATCTGTTTGCCATTTTAGTGTTTTGTTTTGCTATTAAAACATTTTTTATTATCCAATTTGCACAGGTTCTCTAATAAAGCACCAACTGGTGACACATCTTACGCTTGGTATTGCTTTACGTGCGGTTATTGATGCATTGCGTAAACCTGTTGATTCTAAAGTCTGTATATATCTTCTGCCTCCTGCTTTATATTTTCTATTTCTAGATGTTAACTGAATTTCTGTTTGAACCAGATGTTTATGTTTGGTGCCAATGCAATAGAGCAGTTTACAGATCGGCTAGTTGAGTGGCCCTCATATTGCAATCACATATTACAGATATCTCATTTGCGTGGTACACATGCTGAATTGGTTTCGTTCATTGAACGGGCACTCACAAGAATTTCATCTAGCCAGTCAGATTCATATAGCACTAACTCAATTAGTGTTGATCAACAAGGCTCTGGAGTACCTTCTACTGAAACCATGGAGGTATGTATTGGTAAAAATCCCTTATATCCCTTGCATGCCTATCCATTCTTTCTTGTCTTTATAAAAGCTTGGTTTGGATTTATATATAGTTTTCTGCTGATCGCAGATAAGAGTTTGGATGATTTTGAGAGTATTCCATTTTGTATTTGATTATTTGTTGCTTTCTTTAGACATCACCATCTCATTCTTACATTTACTTTCAGATGGGATATGATTACACTTCCATTTATTTGAGCATAATTGCTTTCAATTCTTTATAAAATTTCTTAATTTTTTACACAGGCATCTGATGTATCATGGCAGATGATGGGTTCAGCTTCTACACCGTTGGGCCAACAGTTTTCCTCTTTGCAGTTGCAGCAGAGCCATCAGGGTTTTCTTGGCGAAAGGAGCAAAGCTTCCTCCATGTCTGTCACTCATACAAAACCTCTTTTATCACATACTGTGCAGTCTCCATTTCTTTCTGGATCAGCAGAATCAGTCACTAATCAGAAGGTATTTGTTTGGTTTATTGGGTGATGAGACTGAAGTTAAAATTCTCTTCTAAATTCATTGAAGCACCAGTGGAGGCTCATGGCATGACTTTTGTTATCACTTCATTATTGATTTTTTTTTCATCAATGCTCTTTAATACTTATCAATCTGGTGACAAATATTTTACATCACTTGCAGACCACATCTCATCATTCTGTTGCCACAGCAGCTGGTGCAACATCATCCGCTGGTTTTCTTCGTGCTCGGAGTGCAACACCTTCTGGTAAGGCAGAAAAAGTTTCGTTAGAGTTGCAGTTTTTTTGGTTCTTTTCCCCTCTGTTACCATGTGGAACATGCAATGCAGGGTTGAGGTGCTGTCATGCCTATTTTTTAAATTTATTTTTATTTCTTCATACTTTTTGGTTTATTGGTATCAAACTTGATTGATATTTATTTTTATAGGCATGCTTCGGCAACCTTCTTACAGCATAGGTTTCGGGGCTGCCTTGAACATTGAAACACTTGTTGCTGCATCTGAGAAGAGAGATACACCAATAGAGGTTACTCTCAAACCCTAGGATGTTTAATTCCATTAATGTTGTACTTTGTTGTTTTTTCTAAATGTTGAAAAATCCTTCTTTTTTTGGGTTAGGTTCCTCCATCAGAAATCCAAGACAAGATATTGTTCATGATCAACAACATTTCAACTTCAAACATGGAGGCAAAAGCTAAAGAGTTCAATGAGTTTCTCAAAGAGCAATATTATCCTTGGTTTGCACAGTATATGGTGATGAAAAGGTTGATATTGATGTTCTCTAATGCCATTTACATGTCCATACTTCCATTTTGATTATGATTGAAGTTTGCTGGTATGTTTATTAATGGTTTCTCTTGTAGAGCAAGCATTGAACCAAATTTTCATGACTTGTACTTAAAATTCCTGGACAAAGTTAACTCAAAATTGCTAAATAAGGAGATAGTGAAAGCTACCTATGAGAACTGCAAGGTTCTTGTTTCAGTTCATCTCAAATTGTTTTAGTAGTACTGATTATGTTACTTTTTTTTACTTTGTTTTTTTATAATTTAATTTAATTTTTTTTGTTTAGGTGTTGCTAAGATCTGATCTTATTAAATCAAGTTCTGAAGAAAGATCACTTCTTAAAAATCTTGGTAGTTGGCTTGGGAAGTTTACCATTGGTAGGAATCAAGCATTGCGTGCCAAAGAAATTGATCCAAAAGCTTTGATCATAGAGGTATCCCTATTTACAGTTTTAAGTTTGCTATACTATTGGCAATACGAATTTAACTAAATTCATCTTTTTTGGATGATTGATATCACAATAGAGTTTGAGGTTGTGTTTACCTCTGTGGGAAGAAATCTCTTCTGGCTTTTGCGGAAAGGTACAACACCCAATACACGATAAGCTGCCTTTCCCTTCATTTCCACAGGAAGAAGATGCTGTGGAAAGGGTTCCAAATCTGTTCAGTGGAACCTCTTTTAACCCCAAATACTTCCACTCAAAGCTGGTTGGAAGTGCGGATCTTTAAGCAAAGCTATGCAAAAAATATCTCACCACCCTTCTTTTCATTTGCACCTTCATTATGACCTCACAAGTGGAGGGCAGGCACTGTGCGATCAGGCGGGTGAGAGATGGTGGGGGCACTGTGCGTCAGGCAGGAAGGAGGTGGTGCTGACCACGAGTGGTTGGGCTGTGAGTGAGTGAGTGACAATGCAGGTGGTGTGTGATCAACTAGGTGAGCAAGCGAGCTATTAGATGCTGGCCACGGTCCTAGCGACCATGCTGCGTGTGAAGGGATGTGAGCACAGGATGCAGACGGCGATTCTGGCAGCAAGTTTGTCACAGGCCGAACGAGATTGAGGAGGAGAAGATGACAAGAATAAGATGGGTAATGGGGGTAGTTTTTGTACTTTTCCAGTTCCTTCCCTCCTTCCGCTTCTTCTCATGAGGTAAAAGGGTTTTCCCTTCCTTTTCAGTTACCTCCCTTTCATTTCCCTTATCTCCTTTCCCTTGTTCTTAAGAAAGAGCCTAAAGCATTGGGATTTGACATGCATAGTATGTTATACATGAGAGGCTATTGATACCATTCTGCTTTAAGTGAAAGCCACCATAAGACTGTTAATATAGAAAAAAGAAGTATGATTGAGTGCTGAACAGCAGCTTTTTTTTCTTGTTATTTAACAATTGAAGAAGGCATAAACTTGCTTGCACAGGAATGTTTAAACGATAGATATCTAAGATAACTTTGAGCAAGCAGTGAGTGATGAAGTAACAAACAGATTTGGATTATAAATAAGACAAGACTATATCACCATCAGAAAGTAGCTGTTTGCCATGATTTGTGGAATTGCTATCGGGATGGGTTGATCATAAATCTACATATTGTTGGTGCAAGCGATCCTACACAATTGTCATAAATCTACATATGTTGGTGCAAGCGATTCTACACAATTGTCTGCATCAATTGGATTGGTGGGTTGGATTGAAAGAAAATAACAAATTTGGGGGAAAAAATGTAAAAACAAATTTCTTCAATATGTGAGATAAAATATTTTTTGGTTGCTAGTTAATATCAATTATGCTCTCAAAATTTACTTTGAATCCTCATGATTATTTTAAATAACAAATCATTTATAAGGCTGATATACTTTGTTAATTATAATTCACAGATCAGTATTGGCTGGTCATAAAATTTATCGGCTGTATCGAATTGGTAGGATAACTGGATTGGGATCCATAATAAAAAGTCTAAAATGAACAAAATTATTTAATGTAAGTGTTGGATTTCAAAAAACATAACAATGAAGAATATTATGCTCCAGTAAATTCGAAGAGCTTATAGTGATAGGGGGGCATAAGAAAATAAACCAGATTTATTCCCTACCAATCTCTGAAATATTAGTTTATTACATATTTTTTAACAATATTTTCTAATCATAAATGATAATATTTTTTATTATTTATTTCTTATCTCTTTTCATTCATCTAGTGCACCAAACTAAAAGGACATGGGCAAGTTATGAGAAGAATCATTTAGGAATATTCAGCTATTAATCAATTATTATTAAGCAACAATAATAAAAAAATAATAGTTGTTAGTAAGTGATAAAAAATATTACTTACTAACAATTATTAATTAAATTTATTAATAATATTTGTAAATTAGCATTAAATTATTTAGCATAATATATTTGGATAATATCTTGTCATAAAATTAGTAAACAATACTTATATTAATAAAAATTTAAAATAATGAATAATTAAGAATATTATAAATAATACTTTTGATAAATAAGTAACAATAATAAAAACTAGTGTACTGTTGACATTATTTTCAAATAAAATTATGTTTTATCTTAATGATTTAATAATTATTAGGATTGAGCTACTATGTTGGACACAATTTTTCTCTTAGAATATGAAATAAATGAAATATCTTTATGATAAGAGAATCATAGATAAGGAATGAAATAGAATCACAACAAAAAGGAAGAAAGTTGTTCAGGCTATGATGATAGAAGGCTAATATTAAAGAGAAATTCTTGCTTGAGGAATACATAATTAATAACCAAATCACATATTTTATGAAAATTTTCAGAAAAATGTCTTGATGTTTGGTTAGCATTTTGAACGCCCATGCAGAGATTTTTAAAATATAATGAATTCATTTACCATGATAAAAAAATCAAAATGAATTTGAAGAAACAGACTAAAAAAACTAATAAAGTTACTATTTGATGTGGCATATTTTTAACACTATGCATCTAAATAACTTATACAATTTTATAAACAATTTGATTCTTTGTCCTATGTCAAACCCTTTACTTACTGTGCCCGTTGTGCAACTAAGCTTAACAATTGCTATTTTGTTAAAGCAGAGAATATATACTCATAAATGTGAATAATAAAGATCTATATTTTTGTTGAGAAAATATTAAGATTGATTGCTTTTGAATATAGGTCCTACATATGGAGAGTAGGCTACTGGCTAGGTTCAGTGGTACCACAAGAACAACAAAGTTGTCTAGAAACTTTCTACACTAAAACTAGTCTAACATCTTTCTTTTAAGGATATTATTTAAGCATTTAGAGGCCAGCAGTCAGCTGAGTGAAGACTCCCCAACTACAACAACCAGGTAGGCTTAATAAAACAAAATATCTTTAGACGGAGATCTCAGTCTAACATAGTATTGGAGTCTTCATTTTCGTGCTAAGCCATTATCATATACTCCATGAATTGGAGGGTGTTACATTAGGTGACCCCGAACTTACATGGCTTAATGATGTCAACAACGATGCCAATGCCGAATATGATGATGCATTTTGTTACTGTCAACTTTTCCATGTGGAGCCTTATTAGGGAATAAGTTTCTGCTGTTACTCTGAAAAACTGAAGCATGATAAACCTGTCAAGATAAAACCATATCAGTAACTAAAATTAATGTGGTAAATAATAAATTCTTAATATGGTTCAGGATAAATGCAAAAGACAACTTGAAACCAACTATTTTTTACGGTTTTTTACTAGAACTGTGAGTGGCGAAATTGTTTATGGTAGTAAACACATGGATCATACAAGTGGTTTGTCTTGGCTATCTTATCTACACGGAGCCCCATCAGGGAATTAGTATTTGCTGCTACTCTGGAGCAAACTGAATATGATAAATCAGTCAAGATAAAACTATATTAGTTGCTAAATTAATGTAATAAATAGTAAATACTTATCATGGTTTAGGATAAATGCAAGAAACAGAAATGTTATTTTTGTACCCTTTTTGACTAAGCTGAGTAGTGCCAGTGCCTAAGCTAGCAAAGCAGCTATCTCCTTCAACTTTGGACCATTCTACTCATTTTAAATTGCCAATGGAACACCAGAGAAGATCATTTTCATATTTTAGTGATCACTGTTGTCTTTCACTGCTAGTGGTAATTGCAAGTTTATCATGTTCTATCTAAAAGGAATGGTCATTGTAGATATGATATTAGTAGTTCACTCGTGGAGGATGTTGATTTTGTTTTTATTTGGCTAATTTTTGTTATTATATCACTTGCTTGAAGCCATCTTGCCAAGCTTCCCTGACGAGGTTTTAGCTAGGAGCTTCATTCTTATTTTATTGTACTTGGTTGATAGTGTACAATTAAATACTGGTATGACTGATGTGTTTCAAACAACATAATCTTGTTCTAGAAGTGGATTTACCTAGGTTACATAATCTTGTTAGAGAAGTGGATTCAATTAGGCTAGGCTTGTTAGGTTTTCCCCTTCATCTGTTTTTTCTTTCTTCCTGTTTGGACAAATTTTACCAGTTAATGGTTTATTTTTATTTTTGTATTAGTGTATATATGACAGGTAAATTGAGAGTGATCTAGTTTTACCTTGTTGATTCTCGTACAGTCAAGGCTTAAATAAACTAAATTAAGTATTTGATGTCAAGCAGCAACATTTTGTTTATATTCATGAGTTGAATCATACTGAGGATTTGTTGTCTTCATTGGAATTTGGCATTTAAAGTTTGTTTAAGAGTGTATACCTGTTATACAATGCCTCACTGAAATTATTATCCATCATTCCTTTTCATCCTTCCTTGAAAGCAAATTACCGATTGTCTTGTCATTATTTCACTTTAGCAGGCAGCAGTTTTCTTTCCTTTCTATAACTGAAGTTACCTTTCTTTCCCTCTTTTTTTGTTATCTTAATTTTCTTGGTGCGTTGAAATGAATTATGACTCTCTTGCTAGGCATATGAAAAAGGTCTGATGATTGCTGTAATCCCATTCACCTCAAAGGTAGTTCCTTTTAGATTTTAGTTGTTTAGAATATTGTTCTCTTCTTTGTTTGCTTATTTACTTGTCATCTATTTTAGATTTTGGAACCATGCCATTCCAGTTTAGCTTATCAACCTCCCAACCCTTGGACAATGGGGATTCTAAGTTTGCTTACTGAGATCTATAATCTTCCAAACCTCAAAATGAATCTGAAATTTGATATAGAGGTAAGAACCACTTTGTTCTTGATTGCTTAAGCAGCTATGTAAGAGATTTTAGGCTTATGCAGTTATTCCAAATCTTATTCTTGCATTGCAGGTTTTGTTTAAGAATCTTAGTGTAGATATGAAAGAAGTTAAACCAACAACTCTTTTGATAGAAAAGGCTCGGGAAGTGGAGGGCAATCCAGATTTTTCAAATAAGGATATAACTGCAGCTCAGCCACCACTTGTCGAAATTAATTCAGGATTGTTGCCTCCATTGAGTCATGTAGAATTGCAAACTGAGGTCAATAGTTCATCTCATTCAGCAAGCCATCCCAGTGCAATAGCTCAAGTAGTTAGTGGATTTTCCCTTCCCTCATTTGATGAATCTTCAATATTTTTTTCTTCTAACCATGTTTTATACTTTTGTGCTGTTGTCCTGGGGCAGTATGCTGCTGCTCCACATATCACTTCAGGTTCCATTTTGGAGGAAGACAAAATTGGCATTGTAAATGTACCTGAACGAGTTCCATCTGTTCAGGGTTTGGCTCATGTTCCACCATCCCCATCGCCTTCCCCTTCACCTTCTCCATCACCTTCACCTTTTTCTCTGAACCAGGTTTATATTTTCATTCATTTTTTGTTTAAAATTTTTTGGGACACATTGTTCTAACTGTTTGAAATCTGGTTGAGTAATATTTTTATGTCAAGCTGATTGTTGGATGTAAGCTATGCAGGACTTGATTGGGTTTTGTATGATTTACAAAAGTGAATATTCATTTATGAAGTGGGAACTGTGAAGCTTAGTTAGAAAACCAGTTGACTTGCATAATTTGATTATTATTAGAGATTGTTGACTTGCATAAGTTTTGCATAGGTTGATTTAGAAATCTATGAATTATTTCTTGTATCAATAAATTACTTGTCATGCAAATTGTTATACTACAAATTTATTCATTTTTGATTGATTTCTTATATGCATCACATTCCTTGTGCTTAATGTAATTGGTTTGTCTTTGCAGCTTCTGACAATAATTCCCAATTCTGACTCATATATCAATATTAATCCAAAACTTAGTTCCATGGGGTCAAACATGCATTTTCACAGGTATTTGCTTCTATTTGTTTAATTATCATGTTAATAAGCCTTTCACATCAATATCATGGTCTTGTGATATTTTTTTGATATATCAGAATTATTCAAGTGGCAATGGATAAGGCCATAAGAGAAATTGTATCTCCTGTTATTCAGCGAAGTGTTACCATTGCTAGTAGGACAACCAAGGAACTTGTTTTGAAGGTTACTGTCTTTCTTCAGTAAATGTTATGCCCTAACTATTTTTTCTCTCACATTTTTTCTCTGATTCCATGTTCTCTTTTCTTTTAGGATTATTCCATGGAAACTGATGATGGTGTCATATCTCGTTCTGCCCATCTAATGGTCGGGACTCTAGCTGGAAGCTTGGCTCATGTGACTTGCAAGGTTCCTATGTTTTATTGCTAGGTTTATGGATTGTAGATCACCTGAGCGCTGTTTTCTACCTTTTCTTTTCTTAATTGCATTTGTATATTGTCTTGGAGTATTGATTTAATTTATGTAAAATATGCTGATTGACTAGCAGTGTTGCTCAGGATTGTTTATGTCTGTTTTCATATTTTTGTGTTCTTAATCTTTGAATTACTAGGAACCTCTTCGTGTAGCCCTTTCAAGTAATTTAAGAGGCCTTCTTCAAGTTTTGAATGTGGCAAATGATCGGGTTGAGCAAATAGTTCAGATCCTCACAACTGATCATCTTGATCTTGGTTGTGCTGTAATTGAGAATGTAGCATCAGAGAAGGTACACAATTTCTCTTCTTTTTTACTTAGATGTTATGCACAATCTTGAGATGCACAATGCACATGTTTTTTTCCTGCATTTCTTCATTTCTATGTTCTCCCTTGTTATTATATTGCAATGACGTACGAAAATATTTATTGCTTGTGATTCTGTAATTCTATTTTAGTTTGAATACATCCCTGTTTAAGTAATAGCCTAAAGCAAAATTTAAACAAATATCTGTTTTTTAGTATGGTTGCTCAAAATTAAATAAAATGGGGATAAGCTAAAACAGATCTTTCAGACATTTGGTAATTGATAATATTATATAATCTGGCTCAGCTGAAAATTAACTCAACCTGAATTCTTCCTCGTGATGGGCTAATTTTACATGATTATTTAGGTTAGCAAATACTGATTTTCAGAATAAATTTTGTGATAGAAGGATTGGATATAGACACAGAAAATGTCTTTAAAAATTAGTAAAATACTGAATATATTGGGTACAAAATTTATGGCAAATTTATGCTAGTACTTCTCTTAGAGTCGGCTTGGAGATGTATTGTTCTATGTTGTCTTTTATGCTCCACCAAATGAACATTCTTTCTGAGTTTATTTGGGTATGATGTGGTGCATGCTTTTGTTGTCTGCTTGCAACTCTATCAAATATTTGTTTCTGCAAATTTCTACTGGTTCTCTTGTTAGGCTGAACAACAGTTCTTAACATATAGCCTTTTGACTCTTATTGATATTTAGATCGTCCTATTTAAGATGTTAAAATATAGTAATTGTATCTTTCTGTGGAAGTATGACTACTGAGATGAGTATTAACTATACTTATTCTAACTTAAATTTTTTTTGAGATGCGCAAGGGATTTTAAAATGTGATTTCTTGATGTTATAAATTAATTACTTGGTTATTATGTTTTCTTGCAAATTACAACTATTGGAGCAACTTTTTGCTAAGAAATTTTCTTTGTTAGGCTGTTGAATTGATTGATGGAGAGATGGCCCCTTCATTGGCTGCCATGAGGAAACAAAGGGAAGCATCTGGACCTGCATATTTTGATGCCCTTTATGCACAAGGGCCACTTTCACGAATTCCAGAGGCACTTCGGCCAAAGCCTGGCCACCTCTCCCTTTCACAACAGCGTGTCTATGATGTAAAATAAAAACCTGATGTTATTGCATGGTTAATAACATTTTGCTCAGCTCCTTTTATTTTTTATTCCCCATTTCCATGTAGGATTTTATCAAGAATATTTGGCAAAATCAATCTGGTCAGAATTCAACTGCTGCATCTCTTGGCCTTCCTGGTCTGGGCACTTCTGTGGGTAATTCTTCTCTGTCACGTGTGTATGATTCAAGTTCTGTTAGTGTCAGTTCCAATGTCTATGCCACTTCACAAGTAGCTCCCTTCAGCACGACTCAGCCCTTGGACCTTATCTCAGAAGAGTCAGAGCGAGGATCAGCACAACTACTTAGGTATTAATTAGTTACTTTGCAGTTAGTAAACTAACTTTCAAATTGTTGTGATAACACTTGTTTTTTAAAATATTCTTGCAGTGTCTCCCCAAATTATGGTGCTAATGATAGTCTTACCCAACATGGGGGTGAAATTAGTTCTGTAGCTTCTGTTGTTACTTCTGCAGATCTGCACACGATTGATCCAGCAGTTGCAACCAAAGTTGGTGTTGCAAACTATGATACTTTTTATCTGAAACTATGTACACACTCAATTTTTTCTTTTCTTTTTATATCAGGATTTGACGAATGTGGTGGCACCATCTGCTTCACTTGCTATGGATCGTCTGGGAGCTGCTATATCTGAATCATTGCTGAACACAGGGGAAGCTTTGGAGAAATACTTGCAAGTTGCTCAAAAGGTTCATTGATTCTACCTATGGTTGTATGCTAATGCAGTATTTCTACAGAAAATGATTTGCTCAAAATGGTCATTAATTACATAGAGGTGGAGTGATAGATTATATCCCATTTAGTGTTGCGTGAGATTTTTTTGGTATATACTACTTGGAACTATGCAACTGTTACGTATGCCAAGTGGTTTACTAGAATTAGACTAAATTTGATTTATACAGGAGATTTGTAAACCCTAGTTGTATTACAGTGAAGTTCAAAACTCATACTTTTAGGATCACCTCTAATGATATTTCAAATCAATCATTTAAGCACTAATGCTGTTGTATTCAAATAAAAATGGACAATTGGAAATTTTCAATTTTCTGAAATCAAATGTTTCTGGTATGCTTGTGCATTATTATTTGTTATGCGATGGGTGCAAATGCTAGTAATCATGGTTTCTTGTTTGTTCATTATTCTGTATTTAAGTAAGATGCTCATTAAATAATTGTTATGCAATTTTATCGTATAAATGGGAGAATATGTGTGTTGCAAGGTTTTGGATCTTCTGATTTTTTTCCTGTACCAGATACAATTAGTAAGTTATCAGTACACAAGGATTATGTTGATGTAATTCTCATTGTAGTCCCTCTCTTTTTCTATCTTTTTTTTTCAATGAGCTTAGGTATAAGCATCAGTGATATATTTAAGTGCAGAGCAAATGGTACACTGGTAAGTGTATTAATCTATATTCTCGTTGATGCGCTTGGACTATGATCCCTTGCTTTTAGTGGACGATCGTGTAAACCTTCTGTCCAGTATTGCATTTAGAAAGAGAAATGACTACTTGTCTTTGGTGACACCTTAAAGGGCTTAAAACTAACTTGAATTGGATCCAAATTGTGAATTTCTGTCTTGTTTGTTGTGTTATTGATTGAATGTGGCATGGACCTTGGGGAGGAATCGGGTGCGTGCATGACTTAGGCACAGAAGAAATGTTGGTCAAAGTGATATGTAGAAACCATTAACTACTTACTATTATTTTATCCGATTATGAAACTTCTTTTGATTGAAAGAGGGAACTCATGAAAGAGTTAAGAGGGGTAGTTATACAAAATAAGAGATCAAGATCATTTTGACTATCATAAACATGTGTATTTTTTTCTGAGGTTTTCAATGTAATGCTGGTGCAATTAGTTAGAAGATAGACATTATCTGTTTCTTTGCTTTGTGCATTTAGATTGCATTTGCTTTTAAAAAATTTACACATCCTTCATGGAAAAAAAGAGAATTTGAAAATTGGAAATAAAGAAATCTGATCGACCTTTGCAATAAAGAACAATTTTGAAAAAAAATCTGATTATTCTTTGAAAATTCATATCAATGATAGTTTTTCTTTCTTCCAACACATGATTGGAAAATATTTTCTCAACAAATGCAGCCTTATTTTCTCTCTAATGTTGGATCAGATTTTCTTCTTACCCTTCAAATTACTCTAGAATTTTAGCATTGTTGACTTATTTATTGTTAATTTGCATCTTATTTAATTTAGATCTTATTCAAGATTTTTCCAAAGCTTCAGTTAATAATTTTTCCACTACGATTATAATTACACAAAATTCTTTCAGTTGGAAGCCATGATTGCTGCAGATGCCAGAGACATGGAAATTCAGGTTAGTTTGTCTCTTTTCTTTGTCAACATTTATTTTATTTTTTTCTTCCTGCTGTTTACTTTTTTCATAAATGTATTTAGGGAGTGGTTGCTGATGTGCCAGAGATCATCTTGAAATGTGAAAGTCGAGATGAAGCCTCCTTAGCTATAGCCCAAAAGGTTTGTTGATTGTTTGAGTAGCTTGCAAGAATTTTAGGTATAATATAATAACATTGCTGGGTAATTCAGGTTTTCAAGAGCTTGTATGAAAATGCATCAAATGCTCTCCATATTGCTTCCCATCTAGCAATTCTGGCCGCCATACGAGATGTTTGCAAACTTGTTGTCAAAGAATTGACAAGCTGGGTACGCGCTCACTGTTAGCTTTGTGTTGGACATTTTTGTTGAACCTTTCTTTGATAATATCAATACCAATGTCATTCATAATTAGCCTTTTCTTATTTGAGGTTTGGTTTGAAGAACATAGTAGATTTATAAACTGTAGCCAATTTTGACAATATAAAAATATTTATTAATGTGACTGTCATTTTATTTCTCATTTATATTCCATTTGAATTGAATAATTTTAGTTTTGGAGTCAGATTGCACTTAGCTTTTATTCCTATAATTTTTTCCAGGTAATTTACTCTGATGACGAACGAAAGTTTAACAAAGAGATAACCGTGGGCCTTATTCGTTCTGAGTTGCTCAACCTTGCTGAATACAACATCCATTTGGCTAAACTTATAGGCGGGGGAAGGAATAGTATGTCAAAAAACTAGCTATTCATTTTTGATGTTGGATAATTTTTTACTGTAGATGATGCTTGTGACTAAGCGCCAAATTACATTGTGATGTCCATAAAGGATGAATTTGGTTTGTGAAGCCAGAGGAGATTTTTGTTGTTTCTTAATTGGGGGCATATAGTGAATCATGCTTCTTGAATCTACTTAAAAGAAATAAAACTTAGTACCTTCTCCATCACTTGGTACTGCCACCTATTACTGCATATATATTCTTAGTGATTTGATTCATCTTTGGCTTTTACGGGGAAAAAACATAATGCAAAAATATTGTTTGAAATTGAATTGTTTTGTTGCTGATCATTAACATTATTAATTAGAGTTTCTGAAAGATGACTTCATCTGAGTAACTTATAGGCAACCATGCAATTCCTCTATCAACTATGTTAATCTAGAGTATTTAGTTCTTTCTCTCCCTTCTCTCCCCAACTTGTTTTGTATAAAGGTCTTTATCATCTACCCTTCTACTGAGCCCTTTTCTCGGTTCCTCTAGTCCCATCTTTGATTTATTCATTTTGACTTCATTGGACAGATAACTTTTATTTCTTCTCTCTGTGATTCTCTTTTATCCCTTCACTCCCATTAGAAAATTTATTATCCATTAGAAAAGCTTATTATATGCTGTTTATCTTTCAATGTTTTCTGTTATACACACACACACACACACACACACACACACACACACACACTTTAATAGGAAATCAAACAACCATTAGTGAACTTGCACTTTTAGTGCAGCAGAATAATGCATGTCTGTTGAATATTTCAACTTGATTATAAAGGTTTATACCTGCTTAAACAAGTTAGTTTTTATTCTATAATTTGAATGTTATCACCTGCTTATTTGTCACCTTTCCCACTATTAAACATGAAGCAAAACTTTGAAGATGGTTTATAAACTTTGTCTTCCTTTTTTGGTCAAGTGCCGTGTTAATGCCTTTGAAATTTTGAGATTGGTTCCTCAATTCACTTTATACTTTAGACAATAGAAGTGGTGTCAAAAGCATTGGCAAATCTTGAATGCTGGGGACTAAACCATTCTGTTCATTCACAGAGCCTGCAACTGAGTTTGCTATATCCCTTGTGCAAACTTTGGTAATTCAGGAACCTGGTGTAAGCATGTCAGAGCTGTATAATCTCATTGAGGCTTTGTCAAAGGTACTTTAATTTTCTTCTGATCAATTTCTTTTTTCTCCAAAAATTTGTGGAATTTCTCTATGTTATTTATGTTCTTGCAGTTGGCTATGAAGCCTGGGTCACCAGAATCATTGCAACAGTTAGTTGAGATTGCTAAGAGTAATGTAAGTTCTTCTTTATCTGGGAATAGAGAAGAAAAGATCAAGCAATTCAAAGATAAGAAGGTATTTCTTCATAAATTAAGTCAGCAAAGTGCTTTCATCTGATGCTCACATTTTCAGCAAGATGCTAATTTGCATCATGTGCAACATTCAACATCTTAAACCTTTCTTTTAGCAGGGTCTTTCTGGTCTTTCCTTGACAAACAGGGAGGAGCTTGATTCTAATGAGCCATCACCTGCTGATCCTGCTGGTTTTCGTGAGCAGGTATTCAATTATATACTTGTTTGTTTTTTATGCTTATGTTATCGTGTTCATTTAGATTGAATCTTTATCGTAAGCTAGTGAAGAATAAAGTGAAATGCTCTCATATGTTGGTAGGTCTGTACCATTTACCAGTTCTCTAGTATGATCACAATAATTTCATATGGCTCTAATGCTTTTCTTCTTCCTCTGTTCTACCTAAATTGGCTGACCTTTTCTTGCTTCTTCTGTGACCTATCTATTTTTTATCTCTTTTTCTCTCTCAGCTTTCTTTACTTTTGCTTTCAAGCAACACGATATGTTTGACTGCATTCACATGAAATTGTTTGGTTGGTAATGTCTTGGTCTCTTCCACCATGCTTCTTTCTCTATTCCATCTCTGTTCTGTAGCATCCTTGCTTCATTTGTTGCCCTGCTGATTCTCTAAGTTTAGCTGAAATTGTTTTAAGTTCAGGCACCTTGTAATTTCTGACACTTAATTCTTTCTGTCATGTGGTGGTGTGAACTTTAATGATGATTTTTCTTTTTTAGAAACTGAATAAAAGCACTGTTTCATTATCTAAATATATTCCTCTTTGATTTTTGTCTCAATGTTTATTATCTTGATGCTTAAACGTTTTTATCTAGTCAGGGGCACGTTAATCAGTAGTTTAGATCTCCTGCTGTATCAGGTGTTATACAATGAGATGCTTCATTCTGACAATATTTCTAGGTGGCCATACCTAGATTTTTTTTTTTACTTGTGCTGAGATACATGTCAATCTAAGCGATTGAAATCTTGATATTAGAGGCACAAAGCTCAGGATGGAAAATAGTTTGATGCAGGTCACTTAAAGCTTGAGAGGATATAAAACAAGATTAACATTTTGGAAAAAGATTATTCAATTATTAGCCTATGCACTTACAGCTCACTTACTATTTAGTTTAGAAATTATGACAAGA
Organism: Curcuma caesia; assembly: GCA_037834155.1. NCBI lineage: Eukaryota > Viridiplantae > Streptophyta > Magnoliopsida > Zingiberales > Zingiberaceae > Curcuma > Curcuma caesia. Next base: position 4,414,780 of record JBBMKF010000034.1, on the reverse strand, counting down.
ATATGAACATAACTCATAGTTCGAGTTATACATTTTTTAAAGCATCTCATAATTAGAAAATTCTCAAATATTTGTTATTATTAGTATAAATGAGTAGGACACATTGTTAAGTCAAATAAATAAATAAATAAAAGTTGGCAATATTTGCAGACTTACTTAAGTCTTTGTTTTTTAATCTGTATACAGGCTTCAACAACAAATTAAACAGAGATTGACAAACATCATATTTGTCAGAAGGCGGTGGGTAGGATTGACAATAATATGAAACCATGAAAGTTGAATATTATAACCTTATTAAAGCAAATTATAGTGAGATATATTTTGTTAGGAGATTTACTGAGAGTTGATGGTTAAATACTAAAAATTATGCCAATTGGATAATGTAAACTGTTAATTATTCCTAAGTCATCACAGTCAGACTAGGATTGACAATAATATGAAACCATGATAGTTCAATATTATAACCTTATTAACAAATTATAGGGGGATATATTTTGTTAGGAGATTTACCGAGAGTGGATGATTAAATACTAAAAGATTGTGCCAGTAGGATAATGTAAACTGTTTATTATTCCTAAGCCTAAGTCATCACAGTCAGACTAGTCCTGACCTGTTTTGTGTTTTAATATCATTCAGCACTCCAATATAGTTCTGTCATGGGAGCAAAATCCTGTACCTGAACATATATTTAAAACCTTAATATTAATTCTTAAGAACTTAACATCAACTCAGGACTCTTTGGCCTAAAACTGTTCTAATTCTTTATATTATCAATTTTGGAAACTATTTGTTAGATATGTCATTTTCTCTCTGGATGCTTCCTTTATTTTTTCTTTCTGGACACTGATCTTGTTGCTGCTGAAAATTTCTTTGAATATGATACAGATTGCAACCTACTTTGCTGATTGGTGCCGGATTTGTGAACTTCCCACGACAAATGAATCAACCTACAGTCATTACATTTCTCAGCTGCAACAAAATGGTTTACTAAAGGGTGATGATATCACAGATCGTTTTTTCCGTGTTTTCACGGTAATACAAGTGTTTCCTTCAGTTTTGGTTCTAGCATATGTTGTTTGGTTTGCTAATTCCTACAGCATATTTTAGGAGTTATCTGTCGCTTACTGTAAAGTTGTGCATGAACAATCACAACTGCTATCTTTTTTCTCAATTGATTCGTATGCTAAGCTTGTGGTTCTTGTGTTAAAGGTATGTTCACTTGCTGTTAACTTTTTGTCAGATTTGCTTCTTCTTGAGCATGTTTAATTATGCAGCTACTTTTCTTGTAGCATATTGTATGGAAAATGACTTTTTATTTTTATTTAGTACTGTTCTATGGATCAGGGATCAACCAAAGCTCTTCTGCTTCCCAAGGTTAATTTCAAACTTCAGTTATCTTCTTCTTCTTTTTTTTTTTTTTTGCTTCTGTTAACTATTTACTCTGGCAAAAGTTCATGTTTAACTATTTGTCAATACTTATTTTTGGACAGATTTTATCTGTTATTGTAAGAGTCATCCAAAAGGATGCAGAAGAGAAAAGGTTTTCCTTCAGCCCAAGACCATATTTCAGATTGTTTATCAATTGGCTTTTGGATCTAACTTCCCCTGACATAGTTGATAGTGTTAACTTTCAGGTTCAGACGTTTATGTTATTGTACTTTAATCTTTTATTTTGAGTCTGTCTTTCCACAGTGTGGTTTATCTCATGTTGAAGTGTAACTGCAGGTGTTGACATCTTTCTCAAATGCTTTCCATGCATTGCAGCCGTTAAAAGTTCCTGGATGGAGGTGTGTCACTTCACCTATTATTTCTTATGGTTAATCAAATATTCAGAAAGCTAATTATGCATATATTTCATAGATTCTTTGATTCTTGAAATAGTTCAACATTGTAAAACATATATTGGACTATGTGTTATCTCCTTATGTCATGTTCTGTCTAATGACATTTGCTAGGGAACCTGGACACCCTTGATCTAGCCTGATATTAGGCTAGAGATGTTTCTCTGATTAGTTTGGTAGTCACTTAAATTTTTCATAATAATCTCACTTTGTTTATGAATTTGATGTAAATGTTTAATTTTTTTTGCATCCATTTATAGAAATATTTGACCATTTTCTATCTTCCACACAACTTGAGCTGACCAAATTAACAATTCAATTGTTTTGTGTTTATATCCCTCTTCTGTCTCATGCTCTTGCAGCTTTGCATGGCTTGAGTTGGTGAGTCACAGAAGCTTCATGCCAAAATTGCTCACATGCAATGCGCCCAAGGGTTGGCCATTCTTCCAGCGCTTGCTTGTTGATTTACTCAAGTTCATGGAGCCATACTTGAGAAATGCTGAACTTTCAGAATCGGTTTGTTTATTTTTTGTTTTCTTATTTTTGTTTGAAAGAAATTAACCCAACTCATATCATTGCCTTGGTGCGTGATACTGTAGGTGCAACTTTTATATAAAGGGACTCTTAGAGTGCTGCTTGTTCTACTCCATGATTTTCCTGAGTTTCTCTGTGATTATCACTTTAGTTTCTGTGATGTGATTCCTTCAAGTTGCATCCAAATGCGAAATGTCATTCTAAGTGCTTTTCCCCGTAATATGCGGCTTCCTGATCCATCAACTCCCAACTTAAAGGTTGCTATTTCATGAAATGATGCTTTTTTTTTTTGCAAATATTTTGGTGCATAGAGTGAGATAAAGAAATTGCATACGACCTTCATTGGTTTTGTTGTTTTTCTGCAGATTGACCTGCTTCCAGAAATCAGCCAAGCACCTCGTATTCTCTCTGATGTAGATGGTATTTTAAAAGCAAAACAAATCAAATCTGATATTGATGAGTACCTTAAGGTAGGCGGTTAAACTGGTTTATTGCTATGGATATTACTAAATTGCGATCTATGTTCGTCATAGGACATAGTTCTTCCTTTTTTCATACTAATTCCTATTTTAAACTTGAACTTAAACGTTAGCTGTAAGTATAATTGTTCCATGCTCTTTTCATGTAATGCTGCAGACATCTGAAGTATCCTCGTTCATAAATGAACTGATTCCAAGATTGCTGCTTCCTCAAAGTGAAGCAAACCTGGCTGGGACCCGTTATAATGTACCTTTGATCAACTCACTTGTGCTTTACATTGGTATGCAGGTAATTGTTTCTTTCCATACTTCTAGTTCAAGTAAAACTTGGCTTTGGGGTATTTCTGCCACTATTTTAATCTAGAAAATATAAAATAAAGTATGTTCTTCATCCCTGCAAATCTTTCTCTGCCATTGGTCGAGTTGTTTCAATATTTTCAAAAAAGGAACCCACTTGTGATAATGTTAGAGAATATTGATTTCAGTATATCAACATACCTTAGAGTTATAAACAACATATAATCTAGTGGGCTTGTGTGCATATATGTAAGTAGTAAAAAAAAGTTCCTTTATCTTGGTCTTTTCTCTCTAATTTTGTTGAGAGTTCTTTTTTTTCACATGTAGTAAAAGAATTTGGATCCTATGGATTTCTTAAGCTGTCATTTTCACATGCATTACTTGTTGAAAGAATTATAGATGTGGTTTTCCATTCACTGGGAGCTTTATAGTTTTTTATCTGGTTCATACCCATGCTAGACATTCAGACTCCAACATCCAAGTTGGCACCTGACGCTTCCATTGCTCCTGTATTTATTATTATCATTATTCTTATTAAAAAAAAGCCATGTCAAAACTCTGGGTACTTGCTTTAGTTGGATCCTTTTCAATTTCATTTTATTGATCTATTTTATCTACATAAACTAAGCAAAAATAATGTGAAGCATCTTCATATCTAGTCTATTCCTACAAATATGCAAGTGAAACTGAACTAGTATACTCAATTACTCATTGCATGCAATGCTCAAGTGAAACTGAACTAGTATACTCAATTACTCATTGCATGCAATTCTTATCCAACATTGGTGTGCGGAAGGATCATTTTTTAAAAAAGACACTTGGTCATGATGCATTTTTTGTGTTTGATTTCTACTTGCATTTCTTTTAAATTTTGATGGGTAAGATTTGGTTCTTCAATATTTTTTCTCTATTTTTACATGGGATTTTTTTTGTGCCACAGGCTACACAATTGCTACAGAACAAATCTACTGCATCCACCCAACAAGTGAATCACAATGGCCCATTGGATCTTTACCTAGTTAGCACACCCATGGAAATTTTTCAGAGTTTAATCAATAACCTAGACTCTGAAGGACGTTACCTCTTACTTAATGCAGTTGCTAATCAACTGCGGTACCCTAATAACCACACACATTACTTTTCTTTTGTCCTGCTGTACTTATTTGCGGAGTCCAAACAGGTTAGGCTATGTTATTTCATTTTATTTTCTTCTGGTAAATAGTTGAATGGCTTTCAATGACTTTTTATTTCCAATATGTTTACTTGATAAATTATAACTTTTCTTCTTTTTTTGACAACTGATGAGGCTAGCATTTCCAGTAGGACCACTAGTAAGACTAAGGGATTCATTATTTCAGTAAGCAAGGAAGGACCCCAAAGAAAATGAAGAAAATCACATAAAATTTTACTTGCAAAAGGTTCCTTTTTTGTATGATGGTAATGACTGATTGATTGAAAATCTGCACCATTCTTGAAGTAGTCGCCTCCATTTTTTTTTTCCTTTTAATCAAACTAACTAATATTGGCGCACATAACCTTTTCCACTACTTCATCTTGTTTCCTCTTCCCCTTTCATTTCCTATCTATCCCTCCTTGTAAAAAGGCCATAATATTTCAAAGCAGGCTAAGCATCTTCAGGTGTATAAAAGATAATATAAAAAAAGATGTAAAGACTTCCAAAATAACATTTTTAAATTGCATTTACTAATTGTGATTACTTTCAATGCATAATATTTCATGTAAAATTTAGGCATTTCTAGCCTTTGTAACAATTCTACCAGTAAAAATATAGGGAGATAGCAAGCAGAATAAGCATTTTGTGGTGAACAGAGGATAAGAGAATGTGAAAACTACCACACATCAAAACTCACTAGGGACAGTTCAAACATGACACTTTCATGTGAGTTGAAAAAGAGTAGAATATGGAGATGCAACTGTGATAACACAAGCATGTGAGAGGTAGAATTTTAAGTTTTATCTTGTCTTGAGGTGTTTCCACCAAATGCTCATGACATCTACGTTGCTTAGTGCCAGAAACGAGAATCCTTGCTGCATCCACCTCCTTTGCCTGTCAGAACCTCATGGGCTCTTGTAGAATAATTAAATGTTATCAAAATGTAAACCAGTTCACAACTTTGGTGTTTGTTCTCTTCGTTACCTCAAAGTTTTCTTGTTGGACACCCCTCCTTTCAGAGTACGAGTAACATAGGCTCACAGCTTATAGAAAATTATTGGATGTTTTAAAGTATATTGATTGATTGTGCACTGCTGATGATATATATCTGAGATATTAATAATCTAGAAAATTTTTTAAAAATCTGCAATTGACTAATCCCAAAATACATAAGAATAATCATAAGTTTCTGTAGTCATTCTTAGCCTTCAAAGTTTCTTTACATATCATCATTATCATCATCCAGCCAAAGTTTTTTACCTATCAAAACAAGAACATGTACAATAAATCTTAAATGTCAATATTTTTTGGAAAAGTTGTGTATATAATTTGTAGTAGCTTGCATATACGATGCAGACCTATGACTAATCTTATTTAACTTGTTTTGTTTCGAAATGAGATGCTGCGTTATGCTTCCTGTATTTGTGGCCATATAACATCAGCAGCAAAATAAAATAATTTTAGGTTATTTTATATGCGCAATTGAATCTCTAAGAAAATAAGGTTTTTCCTTTGTGTTAACACTGCAGTAGCAAAATCAATCTTGCGTTGTCTATTACCACTACTTACTTCAATATTTGTTGTTGTCATAGTACTCTCTGAAGCACTTTCTAACTGGTTTTGCCGGCGGATGGCAGCTTACCTTTTTCCATATAATTGCAGGATAGCAGCATCCAGGAGCAGATAACACGAGTGCTGTTGGAGCGATTGATTGTTAATCGCCCCCATCCCTGGGGTTTACTCATCACTTTCATTGAACTGATCAGGGTATTCTTTCTTTCAAAGTTCCAATTTCTGCTAGGTCACTCTCCCACCTGTGATCTCAGTATGTACCTGTATATATTAATTATTGCCTATATGGATACTTACAGAACCAGCGGTATGACTTTTGGAATTGTTCATTCACAAGATGCGCTCCAGAGATTGAGAAGTTGTTTGAGTCCGTGTCGAGGACCTGTGTCGGTCCTAAAGCAATGAACGACGCGATGGTATGAGGTAGTATCCGAGATGGTGGTCATTGATATACATGGAAAATCTTTTGTATGTACATGGAGATATCAACCGAAACATTTGAGAAATATTGCCAACTATATCCACTTCAAGGGTATCTGTATGTTTGAGATTCATTCGTATAGTTTCTAGGTTTTTATCTTCATGTATGCATGTTATGTAAAGCATCTCTATTAATTTTAAATATATGATAAATTTTAGATTATGAGAAGTAAAAGTTTTTATAAATTTTAGAAAGCATTAACATGAACCTACTTCACCCCATGGTGAAGCACAACCATGGATCAAGGTGACACGGCTGACTGCTACAGCCGCAATGTCTTTGGGCTTCTCTTTTTATATAAGGTAAGAGGGGGAAGATGACTCAAGAGAGGTATCATTATCTATTATTATTCAGTATCTCTTATGCTTTACTATTCTTCACGCTACACTCTCATCGCCTTTACTTTATTTTTTATTTTGTCTTTCTATATATTATTCTATTGGGGGCTCCAGGATAATTTAGATATTGGAGGGATCTTATCGGGAATTATCTTGATGAGTCTTTTGATGCGTATTACTCGCCGTAGGAGTCGTCACGAGAAGAAAGAAAGGAGAAGGCTTCGATATCATCGCTTTTTGTCACGAGGTGAAATTCTACCATCACATCATCACGGTGAGATTTTCGCACCGTATCATGCAACTTACTATATGACTCTATTTACCTCCAAGGAAAAAATAGTGAGGAAAATGTGAAAAAAAAAAGGAGGGACGAGTGAAAAAGGAGAGATGAATGCTAATTTACTTGATTAATGTAATGAAGAGGGAAAAAGAGGTGAAAATGATGAAAATTGACCACCCCATTAATTGCCTATGTTTACACCATGATCTTCCCCAATCCAATCCATTCCTAATACTTCCATAATAACAAAGTGTTGAAAAATCAAAGGCATATATAGCTACTATCTAATTGAGGTTGAGTTTCATCAAATCAATTTAGAAATCAACTTAAAAGCTTTTAAAAAAATAAAGTTCTAATTTTTTTTATGATTCATTAGTCATTTCAAATTCATATCTCATGTCGTTAAGTTAATTTCTTATTTAGTTTACCATTTATATATATATTATATGTTTAATTCAATACATTAATGTAACAAAACCTAAATCACATGCATCCATGTATACAAAATATATTGTAACAGTCTAACAGAGAAGGATCCAAATCACCATTCCCAAAGAGCTAGCTAGAGCTATCGCCAGCCATTAGGCCACCATGCAAATAATGCAATACAACAACAAAGGGAGGCCATGAACGATCCATGCATGCATTTGTGCAGGCAAACCTCCAAACGTCACCATTTCCCCCCCTTCCTCCCAGCTTACATTTTCCACGTGCCGCCTGTAGATTTACTCCTCATCTCGTCTCTAGACAGATGTCCTCCCTTCTCTCCATCCATGCACCATTAGATTATCGATCATTTATATATGTGCAAGACCACAGTCAGTTCAGTTCACAAGGAAATTAAGGAGGAGGAGAAGAAGATGAGGCTTTCAGCAGCGTTCCAGCTTGCTCTCTTCCTAACTCTCAACCTCACCTTCTTCAACCTCGTCGCCCCCTGCGGCCACTGCTGCCCGAGGCCGCACGACTGCCACCACAAGCCTCCTAAGCCCGGGCCGCCTGCGCCATGGCGGCCGACTCCGACGCCGACGCCGCCGAG
>JBBMKF010000034.1:4391050-4403627 GCA_037834155.1 Curcuma caesia | reverse complement strand
ATATATCTGTGTCTGAGCTCAGATTCGAACTAAGGACCTCTAGTGTGTGAGACTAGCGTGATAACCAACTACACCACCCAGACAACGTTGAATGGTTGTCAGTTCGTGATAACCAACTACAACACCCAGATAATGTTGAACGCTCGTCTATTCGAACTGTGTAGTAAAAAAAATGAAAGAGTCTAAAAAACATATTTGTGTCTGAGCCTAGGTTCGAACTGAGGACCTCTAGTGTGTGAAAATGATAACCAACTACACCACCCAGACAACATTGAATGGTCGTCAGTTTGTGATAACCAACTACACCACCCAAACAACGTTGAACGCTCGTCTGTTCGAACTGTGCAGTAAAAAAAAATGAAGGAGTCTAAAACACATATTTGTGTCTGAGCCCAGGTTCGAACTGAGAACCTCTAGTGTGTGAGACTAGCATGATAACCAACTACACCACCCAGACAACGTTGAATGCTCGTCAGTTCGGAATAACCAACTACATCACCCAGACAACGTTGAACGCTCGTCTGTTCGAATCGCGCAGTAAAAAAACATAGTTTTAAAAATATATCTGTGTCTGAGCTCAAGTTCGAATTGAGGACCTCTAGTGTGTGAGACTAGCGTGATAACCAACTACACCACCCAGACAACGTTGAACAACCATCAGTTCGTGATAACCAACTACACCACTCAAACAACGTTGAACGCTCGTCTGTTCGAACTGTGCAGTAAAAAAAAATGAAGAAGTCTAAAAAACATATTTGTGTCTGAGCCCAGGTTCGAACTGAGGACCTCTAGTGTGTGAGACTAGTGTGATAACCAACTACACCACCCAGACAACGTTGATCACTTGTCAGTTTGTGATAATCAACTACACCACTCAGACAACGTTGAACGCTCGTCTGTTCGAACCGTGCAGTAACAAAAACGTAGTTTTAAAAATATATTTGTGTCTAAGTTCAGTTTCGAACTGAGGTCCTCTAGTGTATAAGACTAGCGTGATAACCAACTACACCACCCAGACAACATTGAAAGGTCGTCAGTTCGTGATAACCAACTACACCACCCAGACAATGTTGAACGGTCGTCAATTCGTGATAACCAACTACACCACCCAGACAACGTTGAACGCTCGTCTGTTCGAACTGTGCAGTAAAAAAAATGAAGGAGTCTTAAAAACATATTTGTGTCTGAGCCCAGGTTTGAACTGAGGACCTCTAGTGTGTGAGACTAGCGTGATAACCAACTACACCACCCAGACAACGTTAAATGCTTATCAGTTCGTGATAATCAACTACATCACCCAGATAACGTTAAACGCTCATCTGTTCGAACCGTGCAGTAAAAAAAATGTAGTTTTAAAAATATATTTGTGTCTGAGCTCAGGTTCGAACTGAGGACCTCTAGTGTGTGAGACTAGCGTGATAACCAACTACACCACCCAGACAACATTGAACGGCCGTCAGTTCGTGATAACCAACTACACCACCCAGACAACGTTGAACGCTGTCTGTTCGAACTGTGCAGTAAAAAAAACGAAGGAGTCTAAAAAACAAATCTGTGTCTGAGCCCAGGTTCAAACTGAGGACCTCTAGTGTGTAAGACTAGCGTGATAACCAACTACATCATCTAGACAATGTTACACTTTTGATGAGTGGAAAACTAAAAACAGATGACGTCAGCCCTCTAGATTTGGGTCCCCAGTATGCAGATAAAATGGGGTCAGGCTTCCAGGAATATTGCAAGACGTATGGTGAGAAGTATTGTTTGGGCCAGTTGATCTATCGGTACAGCCAGAGAAATGCCGATCCAGATTGTAGACTAGTGAGAGCTCGCAAAGGATGCTTGTCGCTGCCCGATATCTCCTACTATGCAAAGACTCAAAAGCCATTGCGTGAACATTACAGTTTACGAACCGTGCGATTTATGATGTCACGAATGGTGAGTGTTTTCCCTATTCACGTTGGGCAATTGCAATTTATATAAATTCTTGATCAGCTTTGCAAAGATCCGTGTTGAATGATCTGATTATGAAAACGTTGTAATGGTGGAAATAGGAGAAAGAACCACAAAGTCCTACCACACTCTTGGACATGTCGAACAAACAAACTGGCATGATTCAGATCCCCACGTCTCATGTATGCATCGACTTGTGCGACAGTCTACTCTTCTTCAGGTACGAGTCTCTATCCAAAGTTTGTTTTGCATCACCACGGTGCAAGTAGCCAGCCATGTGGAGAATGTCCAGTTTATCACATTTCTTTGGGAGCATTTTGTCAAACAGTTCGTTGGCAGGGCTTATTGCGTGCGCAATCCAGCATTACCCATTGACAATGGAATTCCAGCACGCTACGCCCTTGTTGAGGCATTCTATCGAACAGTTCTCGAGCATGGCCGACTGTCCCCTGCCCTCGTCTCCAGCATCGCGTCGAACAGATTTCGAGCCTCCGATGTGCAGCCACAATCGACATATTCAGCCATCAAAGAGTTCCATGACACTCTTGCAAGCAAAAGCTGATCGATTCATTCACCATGGAGCCAAGGAACCGAAGCGCAGGCTTTGAGGACGAAGGTATACATTTACTGGTCAGCCGAGATGCAATTTTAACACAGCAAAGTTGCAGAAGAAGAAGGGCTTTGACTAGGGTGTGGTCGACGACCAGGCATGGGATCAGATGAGGTTGTTCCAGGAGCGGCAAATCCTGCCAGAAGACGAGATCGGCACAGGTGGATTGCAGGCGGGAGATAGTAACTCTTCAGGCTAACCTGTTTCAAGAGCTTAAAAGAACCCTACCAAATAAGCTGTAAGTACACATGAACAAGCAGCATCTCATTTGCACAAAAGGAGAGAAGAAACTAGCACTAGCAAACTTGATCAGTCAAATCTCATTAGACAACCACAGAATCAAACAGTAATATTTGTCTAAACATCCAAAAAGAACAGAGACAGTATCCTCTGAAAGAACACACAATATTCAAACTAATACTAGTCTTCTTTTAAAGCGCCTCGAATCCAAATAAAAACCATTCTAGCAGTTTTTTACTTGATCTTTTTCTTGGGCCTCAACTGTAAATTGTGTAGGGATGAAACGCGGTTAAACAACTAGCCATAAGACAGAAATTGTTTTTAAGAAGAAAAACATAAATATTACCTGATTGCTGTGGCCACACTTCTTTTTCCGGCAATTGACAGCTCTTGGATGCAACCGTGCATAACACCTGATGAAACAAAAAGAGGGTTGCAGTTACACGGTTAATCTGTTAGATAAAACAGTTGCAACTGCATTGTACTTAACATCCATGGAATAAACCCGTAAGCTTTGCCAATCATGCATTGATCTGAATACTTGATCACATGTAGTGAAGGAACAAGAATCATACATTCAACAGAATATCAATTAAAATAAAATCATTACTGTAATCCGCAAATTACAGTATTTCGAGTTTCTAAAATCTCATCATCAGTATGTAAATAATAAGATTCTATTTGCATTTGGAAGGTCAGAATATTAATTTGCCTCAAAAGTTTAGCTCATTAGAAAAAGAGTCCCTTACCACATCTAACTGATTCACCGCCCATGCCAAAGAGTAGTATTTAGTTTTGGCATTTATCATATAAAACACACAATTGATGTAAATCTATTTTGATAAAATACATCAAGAGGAAAAACATAATTCTAACCTTACTTATGTTTTTGCAACAGAGTCTACAAGATTTTCAATTTGACTAAACTAGCAAAGGTTATATAGGTGACCTTAAATGAAAACAGAAAATTAACTTTAGTAAGCAAATGTGAACATGTTCTTTGTGATAAAAATCAAATTTACTAGTAATGGTTTGATATGTGGTAACATCCAAATTGATTCTCTTATATAAACATGCACCATGTCTAGATCTTCTATATTCAACAGGTACATTAGCATATTATCAAATTGGCTTCTTAAAAATAAATTCAATCTACACATGTATCCAGTCCTAACAAGTGCATTTTTATATATGATATGGATGCACAACAAGATATATTTAAAGACGTGGAATTTATTGTTCTGCATGTTACACCCGTGAAAATCAACTGCAAATAAATTCAAAGCAGCTGACAAAGTAAAGGAGTGTCAATCTTCGGATCCATGGCAACCTCATTAGCACAATTGCAGCTTGAAGGATTTAACCCATAGTTCCGTTTACAACAATCTTAATTGGCATTCAATAAGTCAGTATCGGATCACACACGATAACAAAGGCAATCAAACAAAACAAAGCACCAAATATGGAACAAGAAAAGAGGAAAACGCAAACTTACTTTCTGCAGATCATCTTCTCTTGGTTGTACTTCCTAGCAAGAGCCATGAGAGAAGGCTCAATGATTCCACCCCTCAGCCTCAGCACAAGATGCAGTGTAGACTCTACAACCCACGAATCGACCCAAATGATTCGCATGATTATGAAAATGATGGTAAAACCAAGCGAAGATCATAAAAAACCAAACCTTTCTGGATATTGTAGTCAGCGAGGGTCCGCCCATCCTCGAGCTGCTTACCAGCAAAGATCAGCCTCTGCTGGTCCGGAGGAATCCCTAGAATCCGGGAAAAAAATGAGAAAAATCAAACCGGTAAAGTATCAAATTAGATCGAACAAGTGAAGCGGACGGAACGCGTGATAAGCACCTTCCTTGTCTTGGATCTTAGCCTTGACATTGTCGATGGTGTCGCTGCTCTCGACCTCTAGGGTGATGGTCTTCCCCGTGAGCGTCTTCACGAAGATCTGCATCGCGCCGGCTTTCCTCGATCACCTTCCGTCTTCTCAGCCGCCAGTTGAAGCCCCAACACACGAGCCTTTTATAGTGTTCTTAGTTGGACTCGCTAGGGTTTCCACCTAGTGACTTATTGCCGAACTGACAAGAATACCCTTATGGTCCGGATCTAGTTCGGGCAGTGTCCATAAACCCGGTTCGATTGGACCAAAATAATAATAAACTGGTACGGATTCATTTGTGTGGTCTCGGTCTCGGCTTCGGCTTCGGCTTCGGCTTCTTCCTCGGTGAGTTCTTAACTTCCTCAGCATGAAATCCCTTGTTCTGGATTGCTTCCAACACGCAGCCTATAGAAAAGCTTCAGTTTTTTTTTCTTTTTATCGCCGCAATTGATGTGTTATTCCATTGGTTATAATCTGATTAGTTTCCGCGTGATATAGATGCGATAGAAGCACAGATTGAAGTTTCCTGTTGCAGAACTAGGGTTTCAACTTGCCTTTTGTTCAATTTTATCTTCTTGTTTCCCTTTCCTTTGTGATTTTGTTGATTTTGGTTGCCCTGAAATTTTCACACTGATTGATTGAGTTTTTGGCAAAGAAAAAGATGATTTTTTTTCGAGTTATTGCATCTTCTTGATCCACATTCTCCACTTCTTCAGTTCTTTACTTCTTATGTGATAATGGTGAGGATCGTAGTTACCTTAAATCATTCATTAGGAGTTTGAAATGCATCCAGTGGTAAAATTAGACAGAAATCTTTGCAATTCTACTTACAATTTATTGCTTTTCCGTGCCGCATTGATCTCATTTTGTCTACTTATATTACATATAATTTCCATCAAAACATGAGAAAATTACTGAAAATTAAGCACTCACCATCTGCAAATCAGTTCATCTGTGGTTAAATCGAGTTGCATTTCCTTTTGGTACATAGCTGAATTTTCTGTAATATTATAGCTTTGAATCTTACAACTGGCTGCTACCTCAAGTAGAATAGAAAGCTTCATCTGATTACCGTCTTATATCAGCTGAAGTGAATGATCCTTTAGGTTGTTTATCACTCAGATTCTTTTGATCAATATGTCAAGCTCTTCTTCCTTCATATCGACAAAGTGAATCAAATGTTTAAAGCTCTTTGGCTTGTCTGTTGCACTTGTCTCTTCTTGCAATTTCAACTTCTGTGCTTCTATACTTGGAATGCACCAAAGGTAAGAACACAAACAGTGCCACATATGAGGAAGAGACCCCAGAAGTTACTGAGACTTGGATGGTTCACTTGTTTGTTGGTGCCTCCATAAACACACCCACCACGCGACAGCCATTGATCATGAATTATCTGGAGTTCACCATCTTCAAATAGAGGTAGGATTGCAGTAGTGAACCCCTAGAGTTTCTATGGAAGGCCTATTAGAGCATGAAGTATGCTATCATATTAAAATTGGCAAAACAAATTAGAATTGATGCATTGTTTTGTAGATTATATTGCAAAGAGAAAGAAAACAGGCTCTAGGATTGAACCTTAGTTTTCAAAAAAGTTGTTTCTGAAATATAACAAGTGTTAGTTTCATTGTTTGCTAATATTATGTGGCTTCGCTTATTAAAGAAAATATGTTGGGCTTTACATCCCCAAGAAGTTTTGATGTCAAGTAGTCGATTTATACGAACTTAGAAACTTGTCATTCAAGTACTGATGAATTATGAATTTCTATTACTGATGTATGCTGATGTTGAAGGTAGCATTATTCAAATGAGAAGCTTTCAAATCCCCATCCAGTTTGGACAAGAAGACACTAACATTTGGAACCTCATCGACTATGGCTGCGACATCTCCACCGCAAGTCCCCCAGCATATTGTTCAGGGGAGTTGAAAGGTACGACGAGCCTGGACTCGGCGACATCGAGCTCTTCTACCATTTTTCTTGCAAACTTCCCTTCCTGGTAGCCAATTGGTTTGGAGGTCAAGAGTAAGCTATCAAGCCCTGTGATAAATTGTATTCTTCTTTTTGTTGTTAAGTGTGAATATTCTTTTATGATAGGCTTTGAGTTGTAGAAGACATTAGAATTGTTCATTTTAAGAGGGAAACAAGTAATAGAATGAGCATATTAAAGGTGATTCAATACCCTTTAATTGTCTTTTGATGTGTTACCTATCATAATGGTCATTTACTAAGAATTAATTAATCAATAGCTTAAGACTTTAAGTGGATCATAACTAGAGTAAAATTTGTAGGGTTGCAAGAGTGCAAACATAGTCCTACATCTAAAACACATGGAAAAAGATCATGAATTTAAAAGGATGAAAGGTATCTCCATTGGCATGAGACCTTTTAGGGAGAGTCCAAAAATAAAGTCATGAGGGCTTAAGTCCAAAGTGGACAATATCATATCATTGTAGAGATGTTTTTCATCTTTTTAAATCCATGATCTTTTTTCATATATTTTAGATATGAGACTATGTTTTGATTCCATCAGTACTAATAAAATTGAGACTCCAAAATGAAAATTTATTTTAACAAAGTAGAAAGAAATCTAGGTGTGTTAAAGAAAATTGGAACAGATTGAAATGGAATCGAATGAGAGATTATGGCATTAATAATAGAATTGGATAGTAATTACAATATACTTTAACAAAAAATTTAATATTAATAACAAAAAATGTAATATTATTTTAACAAAAAAATGTATATATTAATTACTAAAATAAAAGATATGTAGTTTTTTACCTAATTTATAAAACTTGGCACGCAGTGTGCATGCCGTGAATTAATGCAAAAGACTGCTTTGCATTTAAATGGATGCCATAATATTTGTGGGCCCACAAAAAATAATAATAATTTGAGATGTTTTTCATGAGAAATGAAGTGGAATGTTTCAAAATTCCATAATTTGATTTGATTCTTCCAATAACGCTATAAGATGTTTTTTTTTGTTGACACTGTATTGTCCTTCGTATTGATTAATCTTAATGATAATCGATTTAATTTCATAAAAAAATTTTATCTATCATCAGAATAAATTAAAAAGTAAAAATGACGGCTCAACTTAATAGTCAATGTTCTCAAATCTACTATTTATTTAAGAGAAAATTCCTAAAAATTCATCACAACTAAATTTTTTGAATTTTAAATATATGATCTGATGGACCTAACATCTCACCATTGCCCCTAGGTAATAACTAGTCTTATGATATATAATAGGAAGTAGTGAGGTGAATGAATCCAAAGTTAATAAATAAGTTTATTATTTAATTTAATAGCATTTTTTATTTAATATTAAAATATTAACTTTTAATGAGCTTGATTACTTAATATTCATCCTCATTTCAATTTTACTGTAATAGTTACACTGCTATAGCATGTGCAAATAAAATAATTTAACTTCGTTAAAACATTTATACAAAAATATTTTTATATCAATTTTTTTTATGAATTTGATTAAAATTGATCAAGTTTAATTAAAATCGCATCAACATGATCAAATTTATCATAACAACGATTAATTAGCCGACCACTAAAATAATGTAGCAACTAATTAATGACTAATATAATAGTGTAGCAGCCAATTAATTAGCTGCCTAAATAAATTATTTGGCAAAAAAAGGAATGAAAATATAATGTAATATAAATATAGCTTTAAAAAACTAAATTAGAGGTGTGTTTGGGTAAAAAATGAAACTAAGGGTGGTTTTTAGTATGTAGCCTAAAAAATTGTAATTAGATACTTAAAATATCTTCGCCTGGGTAAATCGGTAATTAAAATAACAGCAATCATGTGTTGGGTGTTTCCTGTTTTATAGCGGATCACTGATCCATTGTCGCCTCCCCGCACCCCACTCTTTTTCTTGGATGCTCTCGCCGTGAACGTTGTAGCCAATGCCGACCTCGGCCGCCGCCGCCGCCGCCAACCGCCTCCGCGAGATCCTTCCCTCTAAGTCCGTGGCGCTGCCTTCCGACTCCGATCTCCGTCCTCCATGGAAGCCCCACCCCCGCCGCTGGATCCACGGCTCTGCATTCCCCGGCGCCGCCGCCGTGGCTCGGCCCAGAAAGGGTGGATCCACCTCCGGGGGAAGGAGGAGTGGCCCCAGCACCCCCTTGCTTCGATGGAAGTTCAACGAGAAGCCCTCGTCGCAGGCTGGACGGAAGGTCGAGGATGTCACGGTCGGCGAGGTGGTGCCGCCTCCTCCGCTTCCTCGGATCTCGGCGAGGAAGCTAGCCGGTGGGATCTGGCGTCTCCGGCCTCTAGACCCTGATGCGGCTGCCGGCTGCGGTGGCAGAGAAGGCCCCCGAGCTCCCCCTGGCCTTGAGGTATGACAGTGGTTGGATCCCCACAACCTTAATATATTGTTTCTAGGGTTCTGTTCTCTCTTGTCAAGATCCGTATGATTCTTGAAGTAAGTTTACAATTTGACATGACGCTTCGGAGAAAAATGGAGTACTCGCTCACCTTGTTCGAAATCACACAAACTGGAACATTTTCTTCAAAATCTCTAACAAAATGAGGGAGTCTTTGAATGGCCATGTCTGGTTTCTCCTCTAACAATACATCAAACGGATAGGTTTAGTCAAAATCAGTTCAAATCTACGATCTTTTAGGTTTGTTGCATGATCTTGGAAGCTTGAACTACCATCTAGTGCTGGTGTTGGTGGTTAGTGAACCATTAATGCATTTTTTGTCTCTGTCTGTGTGATGGTATATGCATGTTGCTTGAACATTGAAAGTATTATAGCTCTGCTTTTCAGCCTGTCTCTTGTCATCAAAAAGTTCAGCTGCTTTATAATCCTCTTAGCACTGACCTCCATACGAATAAGAGCAAGAAGCATGAATTTGCAAGTCCTGTCTCAGTCTTAAGTCCTCAATATGGTGAACTCCACAAGGTATAACCTTTCAGTTCTATAGATTTGGTTAATATCTACACTTTTCTTCTCAGTTCGCTTATGTAATTGAGTTTGTATATTTATGTTGCGCAGTTTGCTGGTTTTCCTAATTCTGCAATGGAGAAGGCAACTAAATGGGATCCTGGGAGCTCAATGACATCAGAAGAGGTTTACAGATTCTACAGTCACTTGAAGCTTCTTGAAGACCAGGAGCTGGACACTGTCTCTGTTGTCTCTTCACTCAGGGCTGAGCTTGAAAAGGCTCATGCTCACATTAGTGAGCTCGAGACAGAACGGAGAACTGCAAAGAAAAATCTGGACCAGTTCTTGAAAAGACTTGCAGAGGAGAAGGCATCATGGCGGAGCAGAGAGCATGAGAAGGTACGTGCTGTAATTGAGGCAATGAAGACTGACCTTGATAGAGAGAGGAAGAAGCGGCAAAGGATAGAGATTGTTCATTCCAAGCTTGTCAATGAGCTTGCAGAGGCCAAAATGACTGCAAAGCAGCTCTTGCAGGATTATGAGAATGAATGCAAAGCTCGTGTGCTCGTCGAGGAGGTCTGTGATGAGCTTGCGAAAGAGATTGGGGAAGACAAAGCAGAAATTGAGGCTCTCAAGGTCGAAGCAATGAAGATGCGAGAAGAAGTTGAAGAGGAGAAGAGGTTGCTGCAGATGGCAGAAGTATGGCGTGAAGAACGGGTTCAGATGAAGTTAATTGATGCAAAATTAACTCTAGAGGAAAAGTATTCAAAGATGAGGGAGCTAAAAGCAGAGGTAGATGCATTTTTAGCTGCAA
Source organism: Curcuma caesia (assembly GCA_037834155.1). Classification (NCBI taxonomy): domain Eukaryota; kingdom Viridiplantae; phylum Streptophyta; class Magnoliopsida; order Zingiberales; family Zingiberaceae; genus Curcuma; species Curcuma caesia. The sequence goes on along the minus strand of JBBMKF010000034.1, from coordinate 4,393,213 downwards.
GGAAGGCTGAAGATATGGATGTGGCAGTATCGAGAGAGGCTGAGTTACTCAAAGACAAAATAAACTCTGTTAATGTTGAGGCCATAAAGGAGTTCACTTACCAGCCACCACCTGATTCTGAAGACATCTATTCTGTCTTTGAAGAACTCCAGTCAAGACAAGAAACTACCGAGAGAGACATTCAACCTTGCTGTGGTCACAGCCCCAGAAGTCATACCTCGAAGATTAACACCAGCAGTCCCGAGACAGATGTCTTTCTTGAGCATCCCATAAAACACCATGTACATGAGTTCATAGATAGCAATGATGATGCGGAAGATGACAGTGACTGGGAAGCAGTTAGTCATGCTGAGGAGCAAGTCTCTAGCAATACTCTCGATGGAAGTGAACAATCTGTTGATGGTTACTGCAAGGAAAGCCATGCTTCACCAAATGAAGCCGACCGGAAAGAGAGCGGGGACAACAACAAACTAAACACTGAAACCTTAGAAGTTTGTTCTACAAATGCAAATTTAAGGAAAAAGGTGTCTTCACTGTATAGGCTATGGAGATCAGCAACACATGATAATGTCGAAGATCTGAAGAAAACATCACTCGAGGAAAAACCTGGGAGAATGTCATTGTCAGATGGGAGGCTTTCCAATGGCATGGTCACTTCAAATAATGACGAAGAGTTCAAGAAACATTCGGTCGAGCATGCTAAAGGATGGCTATCAAACGGAAGGATATCCAATGGAACCCTATCTCCTGATTTAGGATTAGGTGAAACTGGATTAAGCCCAGGGAGCATTGGACAGTGGAGCTCACCTGACTCGTTGAATCCTTATATTGCTCGAGCAATGAAAGGGTGCATTGAGTGGCCACTGGGTAGTCATCAGAAGCAAAGTTTAAAGGCAAAGCTTATGGAGGCGAGAATGGAGAGTCAAAAGGTTCAGTTGCGTCAAGTCCTTAAACAGAAAATTTAGCTCATCAATGAAAATATCTGTAGCACAACAAGGTGAGCACATTCTTAGACTGCAGGAAATGAATGTTCCTTCGTTGAAGATGCTTCTGGCTCAGGCTACTACATTTGAGCCTTCTGATCAGCAACTTTAGTATCAATCTATTTTTGAACTTTGTACTCTAGTCTACTGTAAATGCTGTGAGACAACTAAATTTTCTGTCGATGCAATAATACACCGTCATTGCTACTTGTATTAAGAACTCTTAATCTCAGATCCAGTAGAAAATTACTAGTGAAAATTTTCTCCTTTCACAAAAGCATCAGGCTTGAATACTAATGACCTGTTGCTTGAAGTTTATAGCGAGATATTAAAGTTTTGTTTCTTCAAACATAGTTATGTTTTTTCATCACATCTGTTTTTGTTTTCCTTTTTATAAGATCAAATTTTCGACTACCACCCACCATTTGAGTGATCATTTATATATAATCTCTGATTCAGGAAATGAAAAAAAAAAAAGCAGTAGTAATTTGCTGAACAAATTTGCTGCTCCATCACTGTCACCCCAGCTCATTCTGCAGGCAAATTACTTGATTCCGAGTGCACATAATTCATACCTTGTCTTCCAGATCCAAATCATTGTCTGTCATTCTGTTTCCTCTCAATCATACTATTACAATGCATTTTGCATTGGACGATGACCAAAGGATCTTACGAGAAAAAAAAAATTTATTAGTATACACCAAAATATTAATGTCATTTCGGCGGAGTAAAAAAATATATATATGGGAGAAAGGTTTTCTTCTACTGCCTTGCTGTTCGCACAGATCAGATTCGGATTAAAACTTGTTTAAAATGCTCTTAATTAATTTGATCAAAATTATTCAAATTTTAATTCAGTGAAAATTAGATCATCACTTGTCCCTTTTCTTCAAAAGATGAAATCCGTCAAACCAACAGCCTCACACGATCATCACTTGTCCCAATTCAAGGTTCAGCTATCATCAATAGTTGCTATAATTACAGTAACAACTATTAACCATAATTGATATAATAATCAAATTAAAATAATTTTGATCGTACTTAAATAATAAAAAATATTTTAATATAATAACATTCTATATATAATAATTTTAATTAAATTGAATGTAGTAGCTATGATTATAACAACTCTAATAACGCTGGAACAAGAGTATTTTTTAAATAAGAAATATATTGAAAT
>JBBMKF010000034.1:4355409-4390950 GCA_037834155.1 Curcuma caesia | reverse complement strand
ATTGCAGCTCTTCCAATGATGGAATTGAAAGTGAGCAGAGCACCAATGTTGACCTCACTTGGCTTGGAACCAGCAGCTGCAGCAGTCTGTGCCATTGTTCCATTTAACCCAAGCATGAAGTAGAACCAAGCAACCAGCAGTGGTGGAGCCAAGCCCATACTACCTTGCTGCACAAAGTTCAATGCAAATAATAAGGTACGATTGGCAATGAGAGAAAAATAAAAAGAGAACTTTATTAGAGGCCATGAAACCTGGTTTGATTGGAAGAGAGTTAAGGTTGTGAGACCACAGGCTGAAGTAAAGAATTCAATGCCTGCTTGCTCTGTTATATGCTGCACTGCTTCAGGGAATCAGAATCACCTTTATAAGCTTGGCAAAGAAGGAAAGAAGTTGTCTGAGCTTCAAGAAGAAGATTTTTTTCTTCTTTGTTATTATGTTTGAGCTTCAAGAAGAAGAAGTTGCTTGTGCCAGGGTAAAATTATTGGCAACAGTTACTGTGTTTTTGTTGTTACTGTTGTTGGGATGAATTGGTGATCAGAATTGGTTCGCGAAGGAAAACTCGTACGAGAATGGGCTCGATGGAATCCAACATGAATGCATCAGTGCTAGTTAGAAGTGAAAAATGGTTGGTTAAATGAACTACTGTCGGTTTATCGCTACCGATAAACTTCAGAGTGTTTGTGGTGATAGAGTACCACATATATGATGGTGACTTTGAAAGGTTGGTTCTTGGGGTTGTTAAGGTAACAAAGTGATCCTGATGTTCTTCATTTGTTGTACCTAGAGGAGGATTTTGGGAAAGGCATAAAAAATTTCTACAATTCGATAGATGTTTGCGCATACTTGTTTATTTTTACCTTTGTATTGAAGGCTCGATATTCTTTTGCATGATTATTGGTTCCTTTAGTCTTCACTTGTCGACGATAATCACAAGTGCACTCAAACTAGTTGAGTTCCACATTCTTGGTACACTCATATCAAGCTACATATCAAGTCTTGACTAGTTAGGATCACCGATAGAGGCTAATTTCGAGAATCATCTTTAACTCCACAATGCGGTTATGCTCACAAAGTTACTCGTCTAATTTTGAGAAACAAAATATAGCTGAAACACGCGAGAAGTGTGGAACAAAAATAGAGAATATTTATACTTGTTGGGGAATTTATAGTTATTTTCAAGTATATATTCTCATTTAATGGGTATCAAAAGAGAAGAGGGAGAAGAAGAATAACATGCCATTGGATTAGACAAGAAAGCGATCACCATTTTGCTAAGTGATGCATGTTTAATGGACAAGAGAAGATTTGCGTACGTGTTTCAATTTCAACTCCATGCTAATTTAACAAGAAATAAAATTAAATAAAAATATTTTGAAAAAGTTGCACAATAGATCGAATTGATTAGGATTAATCGGATTAAAAGTTGAATATCTGAATTATCAAAAAAAATATATATAAAGAGTTTCTATAATAATATAAGGTGTTAAACTATGACCATGAAATTTAAATGAAACTAAATGGAGGTCCAAATAGATTGTTTGAGGGTAGAGGTGAAATTAAAAATTCTAAACTAATAAAACTATTATACAAATTTAATTTTGTGTACCGAAATTTTTATATATGAAACTTTATTAAATTTATATTATTTGTATAGGTTTTTAAATTTACTATCATTTTTCATTCTTAAAATATAAATTTATTCAATTATTTAAATTAAAATTTTTAAAATATGTATTCTAAATTCAAAGGAATAAAATAGATATTTTAATGATTTTAAAGATTTAGAATAACATAATATATATATATATATTAAAAAGAGAGAGAGAAAAGATATTTTCGACTATAATATATAGTACCAAACATGTGGGACATGCTTTTTTTTGTTATCATATTTTTGTTTCTTTTGCCTTTGAAGATTCTCACAGGACAAGGAATTAAATAACAAAAATTTCAATAGAATCTAATTCTAGTTCTTGATATTGAAAATCACACACATTCTCACAGCACAAGGAATTAAATAACAAAAATTTAAATAGAATCTAATTCTAGTTCTTGATGTTGAAAAAATATCTCTACATGTCTTAAAATACACGATCATGTGCGACATCAAACACCCAAAAAAATTTCGAGCACATAAAATAATAAATAATATTATTTTATATATTTTTTATTTTATTTATGATTAAGTTATTTAAGATTTTTTTTAGAATTTAGAAATTAAGTTATAGTATTAAATATAAAAAATTAAAATTGAAATATGAAATTGATCAAATATATTTTTTTCCCCTCAATTGGAATTGATCAAATATTTTTTGTGTGCTTTTTAATTCTTAAATTAATCGATTTTATATAATTTCAAAAGCATTACTGCGTGCATGAATTCATCGCATTTAGAAGTTTGTCATAATTATCGTGGGTTTAGAAAAAATTAAATAAATGGTAGTTTGAGGTGCCTTTCGTAATAAACAAAGTGAGATGCCCACCAAATTGACTCAATCCTAACGTTGCACAAGAGCTAGTGTCAAAAACGAACCCGATGTACCAATCCGATCTAAATTGATTCAAAAATTATCAAATTAAAATTGAAGATTTTTAGATTTAGATCCGATTTGTGTTAAGAATTTTGGATTGGATTCAGATCGAGTTCAAGTTGACAATAATAAAATATTATCAAATTTTATTTTAAAAATTAAAATATTTTAATCAAATATTAGTGCAATAATAATAAAATATTAAAATAAAAATAAAAATTTATCAAAGAAAATAACAACAACAAAAAATCTGAGTTATTCATGTTGGTCGGATTTAGACTCAAATTTAAGATTTTGGAATTGAATTCAGATTACAATTTTTGATAAAATCTTTATTTCTACCTTATCCGAACCTCTACCGAATTGACACCTCAGAAAGGATCAAAATAGCATGCCTAAGAGCAACCGCAACAATAGTTTTTTAAAAAATTTTTTAGTGTTATAACACGGTAACATTGCAGATATTCTAAATATTTATCGAGCACGTTGCAGTCATATTTCATCAAACAAAAGAATTATAATCATGTGCAGACGAAACTAAGGGGAAAAAAAACTGCAAAACACAATTCACACAGGCCACAGCAAACAAGTGGTTATCTCTCCATGAAATGTAATTAATTGATAACAGATTAGAAAAAGCACCTGAACCTAATAGAACTGTGACAGATGTTAGGCGATTTTCAGTTCTAGACCACCAAACAATTTGATTCCAGACAACAATAGCCATGGATTACACTCAATAAGTATATAAGCAGTCGTATAAACATCAAGGACTCCAGTTATAAGAACATATTACAGCATCACCATTGTTGTCATCATCATCAGCATCACCATTGCTGTCACAATTTGATCTCTGGGTTACTCCATCTTAACAAAATAAGACACATCACTTGTGCCAAAAAGGACAAAGCATATCTAATTTAAATATTCCAACATCAAGGGAGTAAAAAGGACTATGAAAGGAAGCCAGGAACATTACCATTCCAGGGCCAACTGTACACGGGCCCCCAACTCCGGGCACCACTACCAGCAACACATGTTCCCCAGTAAGCCAGCTGCGACGGTAAGTGCAACTCCAGTGCAACGCAGGGGCCGATCACCTGCCTCCCCAGACCAGCGATCTAACTGCATCTCATCTAGCAACTGAAATGAAACAAAAATCGGAAAGAAGAGAATATCAGCAGAAGATTAGACATCAAACTATGCCCATCACACTCGGATGCAGGAAGCAAGAATCTATTGACGAATGTTGAAGGGTGGTGCAACCCATTAGCCTGGTATCCTTTAGAATATCCTGGCGCCCCAGAAGCAACAGAGCCATGTCGAACACCAGCAGACGAAAGCCCCAACTATTCCAAGACCTGCTCTCTCGTGAAGTCCTTCGTCCCGTGGAACACGTAGACCTTCGTCAAATAAGCAAAGCCTAGTTCGTGGAGGTGGACCTGGGTGCCGAAGGTGATCAGCCCGACAAGGGCATGGTCCGACAAGAGGCCGATGGCGCGACGCATGGCGGACTTGACGAAACCAAGCTCCTCCTCTATGACGCAGGTGTCAAGAACGAATAAGAACACGGGAGGCGGCGGCATGGATGGGAGGGGGAGCGTACTCGATCGTGGTGCACTGGCGGTAAAGCTCCGCCGGGTAGTCGGTATCGCTGATGCCGGAGTACTGGGGAGGGAACTGGTTGCGGGAGAAGCAGAGGGGCAGATCCAGATCTTGGCGCCGACATCGGCGCTCCGGCGACCGAGAGGGCGATCGAGCGAGTCACGCGTAGGGGAGAAGATGAACAAAATGGGCTACTTTAATCGAGTCAAATTGGGCCGGCCCATCATAATTTAAGCCCGATTACGGTCCATTGAAGGAAAATTTTAATTTACTACCAAAATTTTCTTTCCAGTTCACGTCGCCTTCCATAGTTTTCAAATTCTCAAATTGACACCCTCAGAGCTTAAAATGCTTCCAGTTCCAGTTCATGTCGCCTTCCATAGCATTAAGCTAAAGCCTCAAGGAATCAAATCAGTATGCGATGCGATAAAAATGGAGGGAGTTAGCAGAGCAAATGCTTGTTTATAACTTGGGAGGGAGGAGTTCTTACATCAGAAACTTCAGTTTGCAGTTGTCGCATGGTCATGGCGAACAACGGATTGAAAACGAGCAAGCTCAACGATGATCAATCATGGTTTATAGTATTTCGTCGGCACGAACGGCATCTTGGTAATGACAGCATCGTTGGACTTGCCGCGAATGATGATCTTGAGTTCAGTTCCTGGCTTGTGGAGGCCTGACTTGACGTACCCCATGGCGATGTTCTTCTTCAGGCAGGGACTGAAGCCGCCACTCGTCACACCTCCGACCTTCTCGCCGTCGCTGCTCAAGATCTCACTGTGGCTTCGCGGGGGCGGGCCTGTCGAGAAGAAACCGACACGCCGGACTGGTGGTCCTTCCTCGAGCTGCTTCAGGATCACGTCGGCGCCCAGGAAGCCACCTTCTTTTCTTCTTCGTTTGCCTATCGCCCACGAGAGGCCGGCCTCGACAGGCGTGGTGTGCTGCTCCATGTCGTTCCCGTATAGACAGAGGCCAGCTTCCAGGCGAAGACTGTCACGGGCACCTAATCCCGTCGGCCGTACTTTCCCTTCAGATTTCTCCAGGATGGCTTTGGCAAGATCTACGGCATTCTCCGATGGAACAGAGATCTCGAAACCGTCCTCGCCTGTGTAACTGAAAATTTCAGGAAGATGAGATAACGCAGTGTCAAATGGAATGGAGATGTAAGAGCTTAAGCTACAAACAAAATACGAAAGATTCATAGAATAATTCACTGTTCGACGAGGAATCTTGAAAAGCAATACAAGTGTTGTATCGTAGATCAGAATTTTATCAGATTCCTTTCCTTTGACAAAATGATGATACAGCAAAGCAAGCATTGCTCTACAGCTTAAGATTTCTTACAGGATTAGAGCACTGAATGCGCAAAATCAACTGTACCAGTAACAAAGACTACTGTCAAATAATCATCTAACACTTCCCTTGAACAGAGAGGTGCATATGTTTCACCTTGCATCAGCAGTTTATAGTAAATTTCGATCTTTGGAAACTGCCAAGGACTATGGTTGTCGCACTCACTCACAGGTGGGTGATGATGATCTAGGAAAGAAGATCCAATTACTTTCTTTTCCTCGAAACGCATAGTTCGATGCCTCGAGCTAAAGATCATTTAGTTATCTCTCTTAGAAAAATCAGACTGTGATCTACTTGTTTGACAGTCAGGGCATTCCTAATGACCTTGACAAGCATTCTTGCTGAGTTCTTTTGTTGCACTATTATTATGATAAAACACCATGTATAAACAAAATAAAGGTAACATTTTTCGGTACACAGAAGGTTAATACTTTAAAACCTGAAGAGAAAATGTACCCGGTTCTTGTGAGGAAACAATGGGATCCATGGATGTCCAATGTGAGGAAGTCACTGAAATAGATTTTGCTTAGATCCACCTTGGTCAACAACTGAAGAACTGGTGCAGCAAGAGGGCCCTAAGTTTGTCCAAGAAACAGTGAAAGCCAATTTGGAGTTAGTGAGACGAGGAAATTGATCGAAAAACAGTATGTATATGGTGGTTTTGTAAGGATGTAGATAACATATGCTTAGAATATGAGCAGAAAACAAAAAGAAATAGAATGCTGACAGTTATATTTAAGCAAGAAGAGAAATGAAATCATACTTAAAATATGAGCAAGTGAAGGCATTAAAGATCAACAAACACATCGATCTTCCGTTCTTGAATTGATGCCCCACCTCATATCGAAAGTTGATCGTAAGAATTTCTCAAGAATAAATCATATCTATCACAATGTTTTAATTTTCTGAATTCTTTATGGTACACTGGCCATTTGATTGTAGTAGGTAGGTGACAAATTTGATGGACAAATGAATGTGATATCAGATTGCAACAATATGCTTGCTTCAATGAGCATTGGACAATCTTCTCCTTCTTCCTAATTGGGAGTTCAAGAATGGCATTTCGCATGCGCTATTTCGTCGACCAAAGGTAGAATGAAACCCTGAAATCTAAAGTAATTTGATTGTGTTTAATGCTCACATTGCATATGATGTCCATGCAATGTACAGAACTGAAACACCAACCATCACACAACTGATCGACCTCTCTACATTTGATTAAAAGCTTGCACAAAGGTGAATTCAGATGATTTCCAACCTCGAAATGACATAGATTACTGTTTCATGATGAAGAATAAGTAAAATGCTGACCAAGAACATCCCCTTTGATGAACTAGATGAAAACACAAGTAATAGAATCTCAGAGAAAGGGAAATCGCTAAATGTATGGACTGATTTCTGTAAGAATCTAAATCAATCACAGAAGGAAGAAATTATCATCAGATTTATGGCCTTAAAATCGACCTGGAGCAGATCTCGAATACCTGGAGGGCAAGCAGCGACCTTTCGTCGTGAATGTGCCAATCGACCACCCCTCCCTTCTTCTTGAAAGCTTCCATATGGGCGCCGATGTGCGCCAGGTCCTTGTCCCTGCATCCGGCGTTCACCACCAGGTAGATGTGGTCGTCCTGCACCTTCGTCACCACGGAATCATCGATGGCGCCGCCGCGCTCGTTGGTGAAGACGGTCAGCGAGCCGGTGCCGGGGCGCATCCCGGCGATGTCAGCCACGACGAGCGTCTCGAGGAAGGGGATGGCGTCGCGGCCGCGGAGGCTGAGGCCGCACATGTGCGAGACGTCGAACAAGCTCCCGGCGGCGCGGCAGTTGAGGGTGGAGTCCATGATGGAGTCCTTGTACTGGAGAGGCATGCTCCACCCGGCGAAAGGCACCATCTTTCCGCCGTTCTCGACGTGGAAATCGTACAGCGCCGTCTTCTTGAGTTCCGCCGGCTCGGCGGCCGGGGCGGTGGCGAAAGTGCGGGCTTTGAGGGCGGATCCTGGCTTCGATTGGGCGATGCGCCGGGAGAGGCATTGCCCGAGCTGCCACAGGCCGCCTCCTCTCATCTCGGACTCGGATTGGGTCGGACTGGAAGGGGAAAGCGGGGGATCTGACAGAAAGGAAGCTCGACGGAGGGATCGGAGGAGAGATTGGAGAGAGATTTATACGTAGAGGAGGAGATAGAAGGAGAGATGGAGTGGGTGGAGGAGGATTCCTCGATCCATTGCGGTGCGGAGGCAAGGGATGGGTCGTGAGTGGCCGCCATTGATCACTCTCTCCCACACCTCTGTTTTTGTTCTTCAGCTCTGTGTTTTTTTGTTTTCATTATCCAAAAGAAATGTTTTTAAAACAATTTATCTGGAAAATAATGCAAAAGGAGCAAATTAAATATCGTAAATATATTTATTTGTCATTTAAAATTTAATATTGTAAATATATTTCATCCAAAAAGGGTGATAATGTTTAGTAAAAATTGTATTTTAAAATGTTATTGTTATTTAATTTATTAAATAAATATAAATGCAATCAAGAATAATTAGTAAAAAAATTATCGACTTTTTTATGTCAAAAATTGAAAAGGTATTGACAAAGTATCAAAATGATGTACAACTTATTCTATTTATAAAAGGTGGAATTTATCATCCCAGCAGTCCCACAAGACATAAGAGAATATTACTCGGCTTCACCGAGATCCGAACCATTGTCTTCTTCTAAAGTCTGCTCTGTCATAACCAAATGTACACCTTATTCTAACACTATCGTAATATTTTTAATTAAAATTATTTTAATATTAATTAAAACAACTACTCTAATATTGGTCAAAATTGCTCTCAAATTAATTAAAATTACTTTAACTTCTTTTCAGCAAAAGATGGAATCCGCCACTTCAGCGGTCTCATACAGTCGACCCCACGACCATATATAAGGAGGTAAATTGAGAAGCTACAGCTGGCCACTACGGGAGAAGGCATTGCCTCGGCTTCGCTGAGATTTGACCATTATCCACTTTAGTAAGTCTGCCCCGTAGTAACCAATTCAACCATCTCAAGTTAATTAAAACTACTTCAACTTTGATCAAAACTACTCTAATATTACTGTTAGGGCTACGGTGTAGCAGTTAGGCCTTCTAGTCAATAATCTGGCAGCTAAGATTCGAATCTTAGTTGTGACACACTATAGAGAATTTTCCCTTTAGTGGAAGCATGCCTAAGAACATTAGTCGTCTGAATGTAAAGGTGTAGTCAAATCGATCTGAGTCAAACAGTAAGAGGCTCGAGCTCAGCTCAAGTTCAATTCAAGCTTCAAACTCAATCTCGGCTCGTAATGAAATTAAATAGTTCATGAACGGCTCGAGCTTGGTTCAAAAATGACTCGTTTAAAAGTAAAACAAATTTAGCTAGAACTCGATTCAAAAATAACTCGTTTAAAAGTTTAACGAGCTTAATTCGAGCTCGGCTCGTTAATATGTAATATTTATAATTCATGTAATATATATATAATTTGATAAACGAACCTTTTAACGAATATGTTCACGAGCCTCTTAACGAATACGTTCGTAAACCTTTAAAAGAATATGTTCGCAAGCTCATAAATCAAATACTGTTAAGCTCGAGCTTAGCTCGTTAATTTAATTGAATGAACTTTTTTTTGAATCGAGACTCGAATAACTCATGAGCATTTTCTAATTCACCTTGTTGGTTGATAAAAACTTTTTGTGGGACCTAATCAATTACCTCTAGGATTAATATTCATGAATAGAGATTAAGAAATGTTCATGAATAATATATATGAATAAAGTTTGTGAACTATATTCATTAAATAAAATTTAGTGACATGTTAAATAAAAAATAAAAGAATAAATAAATTTAAAAATATAAAAATTTCAAATGATCAACCAAAAGATCGGTAACATCTAAACAAATCAATTCAAACTCAAACTAAAAATAATCAAATCAAGTTTCAATAATCATTTCAATAGTTTAATTTATTTTAACTCTACTCGACTCGATTATCTTATTAAACAAACTTGAACATAATAAAATTTGATTCAATTTAACTCATTTATAGCCCTAACAATATGAGGCAATGTTGTCCAAAAATGTTTGAAATAGTTTTGGTCAAAACCTCTCATGTTCAATTTTAATCAAAACTATTGCCACGATATTAAATCAGTCACATAACAAAATAATTTAGAAATAACATAAGTTTCTTTTGACAATAACAAAAATAAGGAGGGTTCTTTTGACTTTTGACATAAGTTTTAATGGTATTTGTATAAGCTTTTTAAGTTTCACAGTGGTATATTTGTAATATTAAAATTTAAAGTGGTAGATATGCAAAATAGTATGTCTTTATTGTTGAACACAATCACATTCAAAAGTGTCTTAGATTTTCCCTCCACAAACCAACTTCTTCCAGTTGAAGTCTACACCATCACTCAAATGCATTAACAGGAGGATTATTTTGATGAAGTTGGTTTGATCTACAACTTCGAGAGATTTCGGTTCGAATACGACTCGGTCACGACATGATTCCGAGTGATTTGCTTGAGGGAAGTGCAGCCACTCAAGGCCATGGTGAGCTCGAGCTCATCTCGGAGCATTTGGAGCACCTTCCTAACACCAGCCTCTCCGTCGGCTGCCAATGCAAAAACCACTGGCCTTCCGATCTGTGATCAACAAGGGAGTTAACTAAGTAGACGGGAAAGCATTCGTAATCCTTTTATCTTCATGAAAATGGGTAAATTTATCGATAGATGCAACAAACCATTCTTCTTGATCCTCTATTCTTTCAAAATTGGCTAAAGTTAGCGCGGTAGGAAACATGAAGCAAGAATACACTTACGAATACTCCGGAAGCTCCCAAGGCTAAGGCCTTGAAGATGTCGGTGCCTCTACGAATACCCCCATCCAAGAACACTGGGACTTTCCCTTGTGCTGCTTTGACAACCTGGTTTAGTCGAAGCTAACCGATCAATTTACGATAAGTAGACATCTTTTGAAATTCAAGATTGTGACTACTAAACATGTTTATGTACCTCTTCCAAACAATTAATGGTTGCTGGGACATAATCAAGCTGACGAGCACCATGGTTAGACACAACGATGCCAGCAACTCCAGCTTGAATGGCCAATTGAGCTGCGATTGCCCGAAACGATAGACATGATCATGTCAAAATTCTTAGTCGAAGAAACAAAACATCGAGTTACTGATTGCTTACTGTCTTCTGCAGTCATGACTCCTTTCACTATAATTGGGAGGCTTGTAATTGTCTGCAACCACTTCACATCCTGCACAAACAGTTGTTATAGGTAGCAATAAGATGTTGTAACTTTCTTTGTTATGCTAATCGCGTGTCGGCCGGTATCTTTGCGAGTGCTTAGAATCGACACACCTTCCACGATAGGGAACGATCGACTTGGCTGCCAACATATGATGCTAGCCCTGAATCATTAATCTAAAACAGACCACAGATTGTTTGTAAGCAGCATGATAGGAAAAAGATTCACAAGGGCACTTGCACCACTGTGGCCTACCCCATCCATCTTTTCAAGGACCAGCCCCTCAAAGTTCTTGAGCATCAGAGAAGGCGGTAAAGTGAACCTGAATTGAACCGAGAATCAGGTTTTTAGATTAAGAATCGAAATATGAAACATACTCATCAGTATCAAATACAGTAATGGGCACTGCCATGGTGAAATTAGGAGATGTTACATGTGTAGTTATGCGCCATAGTTTTCGAATGAATCGGGTTAATGGAGTCGAATTACTTGGAACAAAGATGAAGAGAATATAAGACCTGTTCTTAATGTCAGCTTCTCTTCTTCCAAGTCTTGGTGTATCCACTGTGAGTACAATTGCCTTGAAGCCTGCCTTCTCAGCTCTTCCGACGATCTGCCTCACTACATTTCTGTCCTTGTAGACCTACCAACAGATTCAAATATGAAGGATGCGATCGATATCAGGAAGCAAGGGTAATGCCAGAAACAAGACTTGAATGTTCATAATTACATAGAGTTGGAAGAAGCGAACTCCGGGCCCTGTTGAGTTAACTTCTTCAACACTGGAAGTCGACCATGAGGATAATATCTACAACACAGAACAAGCAGAAGGATTGTTAGGAAATTGATTTATTACGAATAACAAACTAGGAGAAGTGATAAGACATTGAATTGGCTATAACCAGTAAACAGAGTTGATAGTAATTCACTTGTCTCAAATGTGAAATTTTTACTATTATGTATTATGTTACCACAGATGACAAAAGAACGATAAACTGCGACTCAAGAAATTCTTGTATGTATAACAAACCATTATAGTGTTGGCTGCTGATGCTGCTCTAGCTGTTGCAAGTTCCCCTGTTTGATCATTACAAGATACACAAAAACTAAAATAAGTATTGGCAAAATTCGGCAACTCTATCAGTATATCCTCCTACATGAAGAGAACATTGTTCAAACATGAAAGCTAACTGAGCTCGATCGAACACGAAGAGCGCAAGTAGCCCCAAAATACAATCTACTAGTACTATTCACAAATGCTAGGGAGAAACCTTCAGGATGTGCCATCTTCTGCATAGCTGTGGGAGCAATCATGATCGGCATTGAAATCTTGAAACCCAAGACTGTTGTGGACATATCAATGTTTGATACATCAACCAGAATACGGGGTCGAAAACTAGAAAGAAAAGAAAACATTGCAAAAACTATCAGATTTAGATCCAATAACTGCATTTATCAGATATGGGTGTGCAGAGTATCAAAACTAGAGAATTGACAATGATAAGGCAAGTAATACATGAGATCAGCTTTCCATTCTATTTAGTAGAAAAGATCATTCGAGTATCCGACAACACAATTGCCTGAATCAGATGAGGTTTCTCAACCTTTGGTCACTGTATTGTGTTCCTTCAATTGAGTTTGGAGAATGACATGTATTAGCAACTAGACTTACCTTCAATTGAAGTTAAAATAGCAAGCAACTCCCTCAGTACCAGGAAATGGTCAGAATCTACTAACGAAACAGCATAAGACCAACAATATCACTATGATCAGCCATGGATACTCTCAGGATCTAATACTAAAAGGACAATAAATTGTATGCTAACACAAATATGCTCACAGAATCCTCGAGAATGCGCTACGATTCTCCCTTAGTGTCCACTGGTCTTCAGCTCCTGATGCATAGTAATCATATATCATCTTTGGTAACTTCTGCTTGGCAATTTGCTCATACTCAGAAACATTGGTGATCTCCATGCTCAGGCCAAACGCTTAGTCAATCTGTCTCTGAATCAAAAGTAGAAAACCATTCATATAAAAGGGAGAGCAAATAGAAATCCCTCTTTCAGTAATTATATCAAGCAAGTATCTAAGAGATGGAGTCAAGACTACTCATAATAAGAGCAACACAAGGAAAATGGAATCCTTCATCACCTGAACACGGATCTTGGAGATCTCAACAATATTCAAGCTTATAATTAATATACAGCAGAAAGCTTAATTATGCTGAATGAGAGGGAGAAAAAACAAGGGGAATCTTGGGGGAAAACAAGGCCTCCACTGGATTATTGGAGAAAAAGCTGCACCTTACGTACTGTAGCCTGTGAGATACATAATTCTAAACACTGAAGACAAAGGAATCCACGTAAGGTTCACGTGGTTAAGCATTATCGCAAACAGTGGACGGACATGAACACCCTCTTTCTTCTATATGATCCATAAATGGATCAAACATGCATCACGATGTTGAAAATTCATAATTTCTTCTCAGCGAAAACGACGAAGAATTGATGCATGGTTTCTGGCGCGGACTAGTATAAACACGCATCGTTGGCGTTTTCTAAGAAGAAAAAAACGAATTTGGGGAGGAAAGTGGAGAGGGGATAGCAGGTAGGCGAGCGATGAGCACCTTGTTGGTTCCTCGTTGGGCTTGAATTAGGAGGACGGCCGGCGGTGCAAGTAGCCGGGAGAGGCGAAGGCGAGGGCGGCGATGAGCAGAGAGAGAGAGAGAGGATTTCTATTTCAAGTATATTTTATTTAATGTTTATCATTATTTTATACTTAATTATTACCATTATTAAACTATGAATGATGACGTGACGTACGCCTCCGCCTGCGCATCGCCGTCGCGCTCCTCCTCCGCCGCAACTCCTCCACCGGGCTCCAGCTCTATCCTGGCGGCGTCGGCGGCGAGGGGTACTCGTGGTGGCCGGTGCCGCAGGCGAAGTCGGCGTGGCGGCGTCGACCGGTATATATGGACTCTGCCGCCGCTGCTCCTCCAAGGCGACCGCCGGCGGCGGCATCAAGTGTAATCTGACATTAACAATGTTCCCGTCAAGATCGGCTTCTGGATGGGCGGCCTCTTCTCAGCACTGCACCGGAGCGAGGATGGATGATGAAACGGCTAAAGAGTCGTTGTATAGGAAGGCCGGGATGTCCGGCGCGACCACTCCGATGCTTAAGTCAGCCTCTGAAAAAGAATGAAGTAGAGCAGAAAATAAAGAAGTGGAAAACTTGAGAATGCATACCTCCCCTCACTGAGAAACCAACCTTATATATGGGTGTTATGGGCCGTACCATAGCCGGGGTGAGACAGGGATGTGGCCGCCGATATAGGGGGTGTCAGAAGGTATGGACCATCTCTAATGCGTGTCTTATCGTCGTCATGCGAGTGCGTATGTCGATCAGGAAACCATCATAATGAGTAGAGGAGGTGTCAGAGGGATGGCAACCGTACAGTATGGCGAAGGAGTGGTCTGAGATGGGAGAGGACGACAGGGGAAGGACGCAGGAGAGCTTACTCCAGGGGTTCGGGCCCCCCTTCCGAGTCGGCCCTCGGTTTGACTCGGCTATTATGATCAAAGGATCGTCTAGTATTCGACTCGGGTATAGGCTGGTGGCCGATACCATTGACACCAGGGGGTCTGCCTTGAGGGTCCGGCTAGGATCTGTATTGAGGGTCCAACTCGGATCTGTATTGAGGATCCGGCTCGGGTGCTTGTGGACGTTGGACTCAATTCGGGCCTTGGTGACCATCGACTCGGTTCAAGCCTTGGAGGCCGTCAACTCGGTTCGGTAGCCCCGAGCGGATGAACCAAGATCCGCTCCTTACGACCATAACAAACAAGATACAAATGATGGAATATCTTTTTATGGAAATTACAAATTCTTTCAAATTGTACAGAGAAAATTGCGTTAGAGAAGAAATTGAAAGGACGTTCTATGTTTTGTGATGCTTTAGAGTTGCTTTTTAAGGATGGATATCGTCAAAGGATTCTCTTTGGAGAGACACAAAATTTAGCTATTTTAAGTAAAGTGTGTTCTTAGTCTTCTTCTGAAGATTCAACCTTCAAAACGGAAGGTGATGAACCATATGGGATCACAATGGTCATTCATCTACCACTTACATTCAATGAGTAGTCAAGATATCGAGAAAGATTGTGATAATGAACTTTTTCAGTTGTTAATACAACACACGAAAAAGCAGCAGCATAGGCCAATATCTCATTTGTGTATGTGCATAGCTTAAATATGTAGATACAACTTGTTTTTGAAGTTGCTTTGAACAGAAACCCTTGAATAAAATCACTAGACTTTGAGATCAAAAAGGACCGATTGTGCTTGAATTGATTTGAATGTGAACGTTGGCTTACGAGTTATGACTTGAACTCTCCTCCTTCATGCTTTATCGGTCCGACCTTCTCTCCATCATCTTTTTGTGTACTCAAAATCACTCTCTTTAGCCACAGTTCTTGGTAGAAGATGATTCTGCAAGAATTAACCAGATGAAACCAAATGTATAAGATTAGAGAACTGGGGAAGATAGAGATAGATCCAAAATAAGATTAAAAAAAAGAAGCAAGCAAGTATTCAATCTAGTTATTGCTATCTTTACAGCTTTGACTGAACATTTTCAATGAAACAAATGAGTCATGGATTCTGGTGATCAAGAACTTGAATATATATAGTGACCTAGGCTTCAACTCTTCGGGTTTTTGGGTGGCGGTGGCCCCATGCTGCCCATTTCAGGTTTCCGTTTGATTCCGAGGAAGTGTTCAACCTGTGAACCAATTCATCAGGAAAAAAGAGTTGGACAAATCTGATGTCAAATGTTATTTTTCATAAGAGTACCTTTTTGTCACCAAGCATGGGCGTCAAACTCCCCAAATGATCTTTCTCAACAGTAGCAAAACCACTTCTGGGGTCACTGGTTTGCCTGCATTTGCAGAAAGAATGTGATGCCACTTTACAGATTGTGTTTCTAGAAAGGAAAGATTAGCACAGAGCAACACATGAAGCACTGGATCAAATTTAGGCTTGGTTGTGCAGATTAATTGTATCATTTGCTAAGACGATCGTTATCATCAACTTGCACATTTTGGGCCTGGGGTTCATACCTATCATAACAACACGTTGATGGACAGGTACAAATTGAAACCAGTTTCCGCTTGCAGATGGATATTAAGAATAAAACCAGTAGTAGTCTAATAGAATGACAATTCGGGATGAGATTCAGGTAAAGATTGTTGGGATCCAAATCTTACCTAGACATTGACATTTTCCGAGAATCAGATTGTAAAATCAGAGCTACAACTCTAAATGTCTATGTTAAATTATATAAAACGTTTATAAATTTTAATATGAACTAACTTCCAATATCTAGTATTATTATGAGCATTTCAAAATCTGCATCAATCTAAAATAGCATAGGGCATAATTAAAATTATCTATACAGCAAATATAGCAAACTTAAGATTAACAGAACATATTAGTTATGATGTCAAATTTATATGAACGATGAGTAACATTTATGAGATGGATGATAGGATTTTCTGCTTGGATGTTATATAATGCAGAGTTCTATTAGAAGGTATTTTTGTATTAAAATTAAGTCCAACATTTTGTGAATGTCAAATTTTAAAATACATGCATAAACACAAGTATATTGCATTGAGAATACAGTCTTAATTGGTAGGATCAAGATCTTATCAAGGGTAAGAAATCAAGTGATAGTAGATTGAGATTTCAACTCAATTAAAATCTGATTTGTGATTTGGATTGTTTACTATTCCAATTTGGATCATAGGGTGGTAAGATTCTAAGGTCTGAATTGCAATTTTAACAACCATGCTTCGGGCCTACAATAGCATGGTGCTTGCGTGCGCTTCCCGATTTACCCTGGTGGCCGGTGGAAAACTTCCGTGGGACCGGACCGGTCACCCCCAGGGTTTGAGTCAATGTGACTGACTGGGATTATCATTTTTTACAATAGCATGGTGCTAATGAATTGGTTCTCTAACTGGAAAAGGGTTCGTCACGCACATGGATATTAAGAACCAAAAAATTATAGCAATAACAGTAGCATATCGGAAATTCTTTGGGATCAATGAGATACTAATTTGGAAGACTATCAAGCATACCCTGGTTTAACATGCCCACTTAGCACCAAATAAGGTGTCTTAAGTTGGGCTTGAGCTTCCCTCATTTTTTCCACTGCAAGCAATGGAGTGTCTGAAGCTTTCATCTGCTTAGTCTTCAAATCCTCGTGATATTGCTTCATTCGCTTCTCCTGCTTCATCTTTCCTGGACCTTTGCCATGAAATTTATGTGAAAGCATTCGAAATGCTTCCTTAGGAGTCATCTGCATCACATTATCAAATATTTGTTATTAGAAAAAAAATCAAGAAATACAAAAAATTAAGTTCCTAAGCATGACAGGATGCATTAACAATCAAAATAGAGTATGCAACTGAATCTGTTACCCCATAACCAAAAGAACCCACTCATTACAAGTGAACCAATTCTTCAAACATACCCTTCTGGCTACATAATCATTAGACTAAGAAATATGTTAACATCTCTAGCAAGATTGTGAAATCAAGGTTCATATTGTGAATCGTTTATGAAGTTTCAATTCTTGGACAGCAAGGATCATATAAAATTATATAATATGTTAAGCAGAATTTTACTTTATTTGGAATAGTTAAGATATCTTAGAATATGCAATAGAGTATGATATCCCATTTGATAACACAATAACATCATTTTAAAAACCATCTAACCCTTTTGGCAAGGGACTGCTTCACTTAGGTGGTAAGCAGCCTGTTGTAAGTGAACATTTTAAAAGGTGGCCTAGGGGGGCAAGGTGGACTGCTTAGGCTGCCCAGATGGTTTGCTTGGATGGTCCAAGCAGATTTGGGGTCAAAAATACAATTAATAAGGTTTGTATTGAAGCACATAGAATCAAATCGAAGTGAACCATTGAGGCTCTTTTCAATTTTGATTCATAAACAAGCATGCATCGTTTTATGTGTGAATCATTGTATATGATATGAAACCAACTATGAAAAATAAAAGGATTGTATTGAAGCACATAGAATCAAATTGTAGTGAACCATAGAGGTTTTTTCAAATTTTAATTCATAAGCAAGAATGCATCATTTTATTTGCGAATCAGTATGTGATATGAAACAAAATTGTGAATCATACAATTTTCGACAACTAGGATTTTTAGTCACAAGTATTGCTAATGTTAGCTACAAGAAAAAGAAGTCCATCTCAACAAGACTTCTCTTGTAAAATGTATCATCCCATCCAATCATGCTTGTCCCATCTATTTGGAGTTTACTAATCCTCAAATTATTTATGTTTTATTAGATTCATCTACCCTTTACTTCTACAATTAATTCAACTTTTCTCACTATAAACTATGTTGGTCATTTTTAAATATGTTCATTTCATCTATTAAAGTAACACCTAAATGCTCTCAAATATTAGTATTTTATTGTATCATTTCTGGTAAATCCATACATCCATCCTAAAATTCTAACTTCAGCAACATTAACTTTTTGTACATTTGTTTACCAACGACCCAACAGGCTGATCTATACTGGAGAGTTATACCATAGTCATGCAAAAAATTTCTTTTAGCCTAAGGGAGGCATGATAGTCACAAGAGACTCCAAAGGTTGTTCTCCATTCAGACCACCAATTTGTTATTTTATTATTCATCCATGTCTCCTTTTTCTTGAATAATAGTTCTTACACGATTCAATTTTTAACCATAAGGATTTCATGACTTTTTCATCAACTCTTTTCTTGTTATAGAAATTACATTTCATATTCAATTTTTATTCTACTTATCTTATTAAATTAGTTTCTAAAGTTTTCTTCCACAATTCAAGCTTTAAATTTAATCTAATTGCACACTTGTCAAGATTTGAATTCTCTTGTAAAATACATATCAAATAAAAGCATATCTTATAAGGGTGAGTTAAAAACAAATAAACACACCATTTGACCAAAAAAATTTTGGAGCATGCTAAATTATGTAGGTAGTATCTAAGACCAATGAGTCCATAAGATAATTGGACAAATTGCATGTCTTTTTATGCTAGAAAATTGACGAGAAAAGGAAATCATAAGAATGAACTTACTATACGGCCAAATTCATCAGTCCTCTCAATTCGGATTTCCTTTGTCCCTTCATTGTCATAAATCCCGACAAGTTTACTTTTCTTTTTGTCCATAGTTCTGCCACCCCAATCTATGGTCTCCTTAAGTGCACCTCGTTCCTTAAGTAACTTCAGTGCACCTGATAAACCTTTTCCTACAGCAACCTCATGAATAATCTCATCTGGAGAAGCATCATCCTTATTTTCATTATCAGAAACTTCAGCGTTTGTGGTTTCTTCCACTTTGGTCCATCCAACATCATCACCTTTTGTTTCAGTATCGAGAGAGATGGGAGAATCATCATCATCCATAAAAACATCTTCTGAATCAGGTTTCTGGGCTCCTGATCATGCAGAACAAAGAAGAATAAATAAAGACAAACAGGGAAAAGAAGACTAGGTGGGGAATAAAGGTCCAGTTCAGCAAAAGAGCCATTCATTCGTTCATGCATTTATTCTGATAAAAATCAAAGATGAAAGATTAGGATAGCAAATACCTTGTGTAAGTTGAAGACCAAGTACAAACTCTTCAACTTCTGTAATTACAACTTTTTCATCTTGTGGTTCTCCTGTGTATTGGCTCTGAGAATGTTCTTGTTCTTTACTAGAGGTAGCTAAAAGAGCAACAGCCTGAAGACCAGAAGCAGCAGTTTCATCCTGTTTTCTATGAGCAAGTTTTCTTGCTTGGTCAAGAGATTTTTGCAGATCTTCATATTCTTCACCAAAAACAATATCCTCATCCTCTGTAGACTTGAATGTTAAGGTTTGCTCATGGCGCAAAATTTTTGAAGCCTCTTCTGCTTTCTCGTATGCTGCCTGGTATGCTCTGTTTCTTGCTTCAGCTTCAATTTTCTCCTTTTCCTCCTTTGCAGCCTGCCTTCTAGAGTCACTCCTTGAACCACGATCACTGGCTCCTAATCCAGCAGAAATAGCCTCTGCTTCCATGGCATCCAAATCTAACTTTTCTTTTTTTCTCAGAGATTTCTTTTTCCTTGGCTTCTTAAACTGAAGCAATTCTTCAGGAGTATAATAGTCTGATGTAATTTTTGCTGAAGTTCTTAGATCTTCAAAGCTTTTCTGGAAAGAGCCACCACCTTCGATCCTCTTGCGTAGCTGAAAACAATAAAAATGAAGAAGATTGTCAAAAAGGCAAACTGATTCTATCAATGTTGCAGAATTACAAATTGAATTTGATTGACAGTTTTAAGTGTATCGGTTGATGCTTAATGATGCATGAAGAAAATAAATCATCATAATAGGCAACACTTGAAAAAAATGAAATTGAAGATAATTCCAAATTTGCACTTCAGTAATAAAAGGAAACAAATTCAAGAATAAAGTTTTTAACTGCAATAATTAGAGATTTGATTTGTTTGTTAATTATTATTGTCTATTTAGACAATAAATAAAAAATTAATTGTAATCCCTACTAAATTATCATTTTTTCCTTATTTAACATATTTATTATTGAATCAAGTTTATAAAAGGAGTACAGAGTTTAGTTTAATCATCTCGAATTAATTAAATTTCTACTTTTCTTCTGTGTGAGAGTTTACTCCTCTTGGTGAGTATTGTGTTTGTTTATCTGTTGTGCTACATCACCTGGCAAAAAAGAGTATATCCATTCCGACAAAAGAAAATGAAGACTTCATGTGGAAGGACAATGTGGAGGAAAAACTTATAGTGCTAAAAAAATAGTAATCTTAAAATGAGAAAATAGCACACCTCTGCAAGCTTCTTCTCAGCTTCACCAGTAAAGCGCCCACCTTCATCCAATGATATTCCCTTAAAATAAAGGAAATGAAGAATAAGTAAATAAATACTAAGTAAATACCACCCAGATTTTAAATATATACAAGCTTCAACTAAATAAGATACCTCATCTTCCATGGGCTCATCATATTGTGGAAGAATTGCTCTTTGAGGTCCCGATTGATCGCTAAACCTACAATTGTAGGTGAATGTTATGAAGGAAATCAGAATTAAAAAGAAATTCCAGAATTAGTAAGCACCAAACACTCACTTATCATCATATAGTCCAATTCTCTTTTTGGAAGCATTGTAGGCCGCATCTCTCATTTTCTGCTCCCCAATCTCCACATTCTCAAGCATATCAATCTCTATTGTAGTGTAGGTAAATTAATCAAAAATGTATGGAATAACAGTTCAAAAGAGCTAAAGCCTCAACAGTAGAAAAATAAACTCGTACCATCATTGACATCGCCATCCCTAAGAATATCTTGATCTTTGAGTGTTAAAACAACTGCCCCACCCTCAGTTACTTTATCAAGCCCATGAAGAATTTTAACTCCTGCTAGATCTGTAGCAGATGTACCAAGCATTAACATAGTCAATAATTTACTAGTCTATTATCAGATTCAAATTGACAGATGTAAGCCAAGTACTATGTTAGATCTAGATACTCCATAAATAATGTGTCTTGAAAAAAAGTGTAACATGGAACAATACTTTGTGTGTTTCCAGCTGGTTCCTCCTCATCACTCTCAGCTAGGAGATTATCCTAAGAAAAATCAAGATTGCAACATGTAACTACATTAGAAATTTAAAAAAAAAATCAGTGGGAATCCTCAAGGATTGAGATTCAAACCTGCTCCTCAAAAACTTTTGAAAGACGTAGAGCTTCCTTTTCAGCATTCTTCTTCTCCTCAAGCTTCCTACTCTTGCTCACCCATGCTAGTATATCAGAATCATCATCAGATATTTTCTTCGCTCTTTCTTCTTTCATCCTGAACGGACAACGCTGATATTAGATGTGTACTGATATTATATGTGTGCATGTTCAGAAGCTCTTCAAATGAAATGAGAATTAAGTATAAGGATTTAGCAGAAAATAATTGTTTCCTCTACCACCAAAAAATGTCATAATATGAGAAACTCCTATGGGAACATTCAATTACAAAAATAAATTTAAGCTAAACAAATAGGCCTCAAGATGAGAGGAATGAAAATTTTTGCAACTACTTTTGTCAGTTGTCATACTTGTAATAAAAATCTTCTGTGCAATTGCAATAATTTCCCTAGTTTTGACTGACTGGAAATAGAGACTGGTTAATCATATTTGGAGCTAACCAGCTGAACTAATGCCTAAATTCAATATTAACAAGAAAAAGAAAGGAAAACATAGACAAGGAACTTACAGCTTAGTCCAAGCATCAAGAAAACTCATACTAAACAAGACAATGAAGTCATACATATCAGCTTGAGTGAAAATTTAAAATTAAGAATATGATGACTCAATCATGATCCAGTAATGAAAAAATTGCTCTACTTCTGTTTGTTAAATGTAAGCTTTCAAAAAAAAAAAGTGTTAATGAGGTCCCTTGGTTTACAGCACATTAAAAAACTAGGAGTATGTGCCACTTTACTTTAGAAAAAACATTAGCTCAAACTATAACAAGTAAAATGTGCCCGACAATGCCTATGTATCAGTTCAAATAAACAAGCTGGCCTGAAAAAAGGATGTAGACTGTGGCCAACTTTTAGAATTTCATAAGTCTAACTGTCTAAGCATAAATATACATTCTTAAGGATGAGACTATTGTAGAATAAAATTGTGTTTACTCTCATGAAATTGATTAGTGAAATAATAGAAAAAAAGAGATGGAAAGCAACCGAAAACAGTGTGGACTAGAACAAATCCTTAAGAGATGGTGAGCAGGGGGTGCTTACCTTGTTATCCTCATCTCAAGAACTGAGGTAGATGGAAATTCTGCCGGCTTTTCAGTTTGTTGGTTCTTGTGTTTAGACGTTTCATGGGTGTCTATCTCATTCCAAGATGCTTCTTCTTCCCTTGTATCAAGCCTATCAATCTCAACATTAGATTGTATTCTATCATCCTTCTCACTTTCTTTAGCTCCAGCTGCCCGATTTTCTTTATCCTTTGTTCTTGATTTAACTCGATCAGACTCCGCAATTCTATCAATTTCCTTCTCTCTCAACTTTTCCTTACTCTTGTCTCTTTCTTTTCCCCATTCTCTATCCCTATCTTTTTCTCGATCTTTAGTTTTCTCTCTTTCTTTGTCCTTCATTCGGTCACGGTCCTTCTCTTTTTCCCTGTTTTTATTATCCTTTCCCTTCTCAATATTTATCTCTTTTCTTCTTTCCCTTTCTGATTCTCTATCACGAGTTTTACTCCTGTCATGATCACGGTCCTTCACCAGATCATGATCTCGCACCATCTCCCTTTCCTTCTCAATCTCACTGTCATTCTCTCGTTCTCTTCCTCTACTTTTTCCATGATCCCGACTTCTCTCATATTCCCTATCAGTACTTCGCTCCCTCTCTCTACCAAGGTCCTTTCCTCTATCCTTCTCCCTGTATTTATCACGGTTATGTTCTTCCTCGCGAACCCTATCTCTGCTCCTCTCTTTGTCTCGATCCTTGTCAAGCTCTCTGTGTTTCCCATATTGTGATCTTTCTTCTTTCCTTCTGTCCCTACTGCTCTCTGATCTATCCCTATCCCTTGCATCATATCTATCAGAATCTCTGGCAGTGTAATCTTCACTCACTCTTTCTTTGGACCTTTCCCTTCCCTTACTTCCATGATCCCTATCTTCTCGTTTTGCTTTACTTCCGTCCTTGCTTCTGCGCTTTTCTGACTCTCTGGACTTCTCCTTGCTAGCATTGTTGGTCTCTGCATCATCATTCAATCCACCTGCATCATCTCTGAGTGTTGCTCTATCATCTTCATTCCGTTCCAAGCTAATTTCACCCATCTCCAAATCAATCATCCTTAGCACTCACAAGTCAAGAAGATCAAGAGCTGTCCAACAGTCTAAGAGTACTGTCTCGCCCAGAAGTCAAAACGCCATCATCAATGCTGTAAAATGAAACAGATAGCTCTAAAAATCAGAGAACAAAACTAATCCGATTGGTATTCAAAATATGGGTAGGAGTGGGTGGGAAAACAAAAGAAAAACGCAGCACAAATGGCACAAGGACTCGAAGCTGAACAAACAAAGTAACATTCGACGGAGCCAGAGCACCAAACCCTAGAGTGTACAACACGAACTAAAAATCCCTAATTTCACGAATTCGAGATCAAGTAGGAGAAATTCGATTCGATGAACAGGAAGTATAACGGAGATACAACCGAATTCAAAAGCAATTAGTCGAGAACATGAAACATGGAACAAAAAAATGTAAGTGCGAGCGGGAGAAATCAACCAGAGCTCACTGGCGCTTTACTTTCGCGGAAGTGTTGATCGCGCGAGACGTGGAAATCGGCGGTGATATCGCCTGAGAACCTGGCGACAGCAGCAGCGATCTCGTCGACGGCGACTAGGTTTTCGCAAAGTGTATGGCACGAGAGGACCTAAGACAAAGAGGGTCACGAGGGGGCGTTTATGCCATTACCTTAATATTCAAGAGTTTGTTGATATTTTCAGAGGAAAATTCTATCTCAACCCCGCAATTTATTTTATTTTTTAAAATGCGCTAAAACTTTTCGATTGTTAAATACCTCTACTATTTTCAAACTTTTGCAATTAGGCTCCACTTCGAACCATCAACAAACATTCGACTCCACCTTAATCCAACTTGTTTCACTTCGAGCAAGTTCTATCAAACTAAATTGTCATTCAAGTGTCAATCTTAATGCTTAATTATAGCCATCAATTTAAGTTAGATCAGCCGAGTTGCTCTGCTCCGCTAAATAATTTAGATGGATTGAATTAAAATTTTATCAATTCATTTTAAGATAGGTTCAAATGGATTGATCCACCTAGACTCGCGACCCGCGTGGGTTGACCCGCGACGGACTTAGGTTGGCCCGTAGGTTGAGAAAGTTTATTTATTTATTTCAAAATTTAAAATTAAAGTAGAAAACTCAAAGAATTAGTCGGTTTGATTCGTCTAAATTACAATTTAAGCTTCAAATTTTCAACTTAATCACTCTAAACTGTAGCCCAAATTTAAAATTTTTAATATTTTTTAATAGATCCGTGGGTTGACCCGTCTAACTCATAAATCGCCTTAGGTTGGGTTGGATTGGAGATTTTCCAATCCAACCGCCTTAGGTTGAAAAGGTTTATTTATTTATTTCAAAATTTAAAATTAAAGTAGAAAACTCAATAAATTAGTCGGTTTGATTCGTCTAAATTATAATTCAAGCTTAAAATTTTCAACTTAATTAATTTAAACTATAGCCCAAATATAAAATTTTTAAAATTTTTTATTTTTTGATAGGTTCATAGGTTGACCCGTCTAACTCGTAAATCGTCTTAGGTTGGGTTGGATTGGAGATTTCTTAATCCGTTAAATTGGTGGATTGATCCGTCCTGCTCCATCATAAGATGAATTTTTAGTATGTTGATCTACCCTGAACCAATAAAAATAGATATCAATGTTGAGTCGTCTATATATTTAGTATAGTCGAAATGTGCATCCTATTTGTCAAACCAAGCATTGTATTCAATGTAAGATAGATATAAGATATTCTTGTTTATTGAGATCCAAATAAAGCGGTTAGATTGCTATTTCATCTTGCTAAAAATAGGATTATAAATGAATCGAGCGTTTATGAACAAATTTGATATTCAACTTAGTAAGTTGTTCGATTCATTAAACTAAATAAACAAACTTGAACATATATGTATTCTGATCCGGCGAGAATAAGTAGTGATGACGTGGATGACAGATGAGAAGGAAAAAATAGAAGAACTGGTAGAACACCCACTCAGAAGATCCCGATCTCTTCTTAGTGGCCATGAGACCCGACCTTAAGAGGGGGGCGACCTCTTTAGGAGGTCGGCACGTTCCTTAACACAGACATTTAGCAATGACTTGAACGATGACTAGGAAAAGAGCAATGACAGATAGGTAAGACACTTACACGGAAGGCCTGGATCTCTCTCCTTCTTGGCTCCGATAATCCTCATCTCGAAGAAACCTCCGACCTCATTATGAGGCCAGCCCTTACCCTGATACTAGGTTGAGCTCTTCCTAGCTTCGATTTATAGGTCTCGATCTTTTACAATAATCTCAGCAAGGTACGGGCATCACCTACCGAGCTCATTATGAGATCAGCAGGTACCTTGATACTTGGTCCGAGCTCTTCCTAGCATCTATAGACCCTGATCTCTTATAACAAACCTAGCAAAGTACAGGCATCATCTGCTGACCTTGTGACTTGGTCCCAGCTCTATGATCCGACCTCAGGACCTGGTCCAAGCAGCATATGCTGACATCACGACATGGTCTGAGACTCAAGAACTAACCTCATGACTTGGTTCCGGGGTCAACAGCCGACCTCATTACTTGATTCCAATTTCCACAACCAACCTCATGACATAATCTCGACCTCGGGAGCCAACTTCAGGACAGGGTCTTGACCTCAGAAGCTGACCTCATAACTGGGGCATGACTGATGTTGGTATCACCCAATAAGATCAATCAAACGCTCTAGACAGGTTGGCCATGCATATAAGAGGTCGGGCACATGCTTAGCTGAACTTAGTTATACATATAGGAGAGGTTGGCCACTCGCGTAGATCAGCTCGAGCATACGTGAAAGAGCTCAGACATATACTTAGTTCAGTTCGGCAACTTATATAGGCTCGAACCATACCCTTACACCTCGGCCACTCATACCAATCGGTCATTGCCGACCTTAGGTATCAGGTCAGATATCAACGGGCTATCATGCTGATTCTTTCGCCAAACTTAGCAACTCATCCAAAAAGGATAAAGATAAAGATCGAATCCCCGTACTTGGTCTTTGACAATCTTAGCCGTCGAATGAAGATAACTAGCGCGACTAAGCCGTTAAATGTTTGGAACTTGTCAAAGATCGGTCCGTTGATAGCGCCGTCACAGCCAATCGCAGGCAATATGATCCGAGGACCTCGCTCCCGCTACTTTTATATAAACCCCGCAGGTATAATAAATAACTATCTGGAATTATCTTCACATACTACCACTTATAATACTTTTTCTGTTCCTGACTTGAGCGTCGGAGTGGCCTCGCTGGTATAGCCGTCAATTTGGGTTAGGCCCGTCGGGTTGGCCCGCCCTGTCAAGTAATTTAGGCAGGTTGGATTGAAAGTTTATCAACCCTTTTTAAGATGAGTTCAGATGGGTTGGTCCGCCTATGCCCGCGACCCGCATGGGTTGGCCCACGGGTTGAGAAAGTTTATTTATTTATTTTAAATTTTAAAATTTAAGTAGAAAACTCAATAAATTAGTGGATTTGATCCATTTAAATTTCAATTTAAACATAAAAATTATAATTTAAACTTAAAAATTTCAACTTAATCAATTTAAATTATAATTAAAATTTAAAATTTTTATTATTTTTTTTATTTTTAACAGGCCCGCGGATTGGCCCACCTAACCCGCGGGCTGCCTTGAGTTGGGTTGAGTTGGAGATTTCGCAACCTGCCTAATTGGTGGGTCGGCCCGCCCCGCCCCACCAAATGATAAGCCCGCTATGGGTTGACCCGCCCCGTCGTGGATTGATCCGTTTGACGGCTCTACTCGCTGGGAACCTTCGGCACCCTGCTAATCCGTTCGTTCAGTGATCATCTTCCTCAGGTTCTTCTCCTCGGCGGGTCAAAGAAGGAGGACGTGGCATCTTATTGACTGATAGTTTGGCTATCGTCGACATCGAACCGGAATATATTCCATTCGTGAATAATATTCATAAATAATATTTATCAACGTACTAAATAAATAAATAAATTTAAATTAATTATCAAACTCAATAATCAATAAAAAAATAAAAATTTTAAATAATCACACAAGTTTAAATTAATAACTTAATAAAATAATCAAATTGAAACTCATAAAAATAAATCGAGTCAAGATTGAATAATCATTTCAACGATTTAATTAATTTCAGGCTGGACTTCGTTGGGCTCGATTACTTTATCAAACAACAAACAAGTTGAACGAAGAAGACTAAACTATCTCAGTCGAAAGCTCGAGCATAATTCGATGGTTCAACAACCTTATTCGATCACAATTGCTAAACTATTTTGTTTGGACTAAAAAATAATAAAATTAAATTAAATGGGTTGAAATATCAAATGAACGTTTTACATAGTCGATAAGAGAAAGGACTTGCTATAAATTAATGAAACCTTGATCCACTCAAACACACACATCGCCTTCATCGCATGTCTTCTTCTTCCGCTGCTATTTCTCTCCTTCCGTTCATGGCTTCCGCTCTTGTAAACAGCGTCGCCCTCTCACCATCGCCGCCGCCGCCGGCGGCGGCGGCGGCTACGACGGAGACGCATTCCTGGCTATTCGGTCCTAGGATCTCCTTCAGCCACGATGCCGCCGCCGACCCTTCCGCCGCCACGGCCCCAGCTGATCAGGACTGCCCCGACGCCTCGCCCGAGGACTTCGAGTTCCGCCTCCAAGACGACCCCGTCGCCATGCTCCCTGCCGACGAGCTCTTCTCCGAGGGCAAGTTGGTTCCTCTCCAGCTCGCCGCTCCGAGGTGGGCGGAGGCGGAGCCCCGCTCGGCCGTGGAGGAGGTCGGTTTGCCGGATCCGCTCCCGAAAGCAGAGATGGATCCGTACGCGTTCTCTCCCCGTGCGCCACGGTGCGCCGCTCGCTGGCGCGAGCTTCTCGGCCTCAAGCGAGCGCGCGCGGCGAAGTCCGCCGGCGTCCAAGCGGTGCATGGCGCGCCGGTTGACGCCGCCGTTCCGAGGAGCGGCATCCCTATGTCCGTCATCAAGCAGTTGCTCCTCCACCGGCAACCCAAGAACGCCTCCATCGACGATTCGATGAGTCTCCCCCTCCTCCGCGACACGGATCACGATTCGGCGCCGGTCGCCTCCCGTCTCTCCCACTCTTCCTCTTCTTCCTCCTCGGGCCCGGACCACGAGGACCTCGCCAGGCTCTCCATCGACTCGGACAAGCCCGGCCCCATCCCGCCTCGGGTCCGCCTCGCGCGGCGGCGCCCCGCCATGTTGGCGTCTTCAAGGGACACCCTAGGCCCTAATCGGCGGACTGCTGATCCGGCGGCGCAACCGCCACGGGGAGTCTCGGTGGACAGCCCGCGGATGAGCCCGTCGGGCAAGATCGTGTTCCAAGGCCTGGAGCGAAGCTCGAGCAGCCCGGGGAGCTTCACTGGAGGCCCGAGGCCGCGACCGCGGGGCGTCGATAGATCTTATTCCGCCAACGTCCGAGTAGCGCCGGTACTAAACGTCCTCCCCGTCGGCTCGCTCCGGGGCTCGGGCAAGACCGTCTCCGTCTTCGGCCTTGCCCACTTATTCTCGCCGCAGCAGAAGAAAGACCGCTACGGCTCCGCCTCGAAACGGGCGGAATTGGCCAGGCCAGCCTGCCGCCACCGGCGTCAGGATCGGGACCGCCATGCTTCCCCAAAACTAAACTAGCACACAATCAAATCCCAAAAAAGGAAGAAGAAAAAAATTCCAAATTTCTTTTGTTCCTTTGATCTTTCCGATCAACTCCGTCCTTCTTCTCCGGCGGCGATCGGGGTACATTAGCGCGCGGCGTTCACGCAACAGTTTACCTCCGGCGACCGGCGTACGTTAGCGCGCGAAGGAATCGACGAGTCGAATCTCTGCCCCCTTTTGGCTTCTTCCCTACCAATCCGGATCAGAGGCACAGCTTAGCCTGTGGTCCTCCATGACCGTGCTGCTGTACAGCAGCCATGTGATGTGCCTTCACTTCCATTATCAATCAAGCAAATTTTTTTCCTCAATTTCTTCCATATTTTTCATCGCGGTTTAAACAATCTTATCCATCTAATCTTCATCTTTCCAAAATTCATTTTTTAGCAGGAAAAGGAGGCCGCCTCAGAGCCTGACACAGAGCAGCAGCAGCAGCAGCACTCCCACAGAGCTCGGCGGCCGGCGACGTGATACTGGATCAGCAGGCAAAGGTTCCTCTTTTCTCCGACGCATAGCATCTTCTTCATCGCCACTCTCGTCCGATGATAAAAAAAAACACAATCTTGCAGAACCGCATCCAGTTCTTCCAACAAAGAACGGAGCTTTGCGAGCTGGAAGTAGTAGAACATCAGCCATGTGATCGTTGGTTGTACTTGGATGATCTTTGTCGATTGATTTGATGCTTCGGAGCACTGTGCCCTCTCTGCTAATCAGCAGTCGAGTCGAGACAGCCATTAAACTACTCTTCCCTTCCTCAAGCTCTCCTACTGTGTCAGAGATCCAGTCGATCGAGCTGGCCTTTCCTTCCTATTCCAGAACAGGAACGAACAAGCTGAGGCATGTGAGGTGGGACTGCAAGCTGTTCAGAGATCACCAGGCTGATAATCACTGATCCATGCAGATGAACATGGCTATCTGAAACAAGTTGTATGATGATCCATGGCGAGAAACTCTCGTGGCATCTGGTTACTTTTCTATGTCTAGTTGGATCCCATCCCACACTGCTGTCTCCTGCTACTTGAATTCATCTCTGACATCGCACAAGGCTGCAGGACAGAGTGCAATGTGAGGGCAGACACATCTTCACAGAGAAAGCTGGGAGCGCTGGAGGAAGAACAGAGAACAAGAGTAGAGAGAGTTCTTTACTTCTTTTCACTCCCTTTGAGTTCCAGCGAGGTTAATAATCCAAAATGTATTACTTCCCAGCTGTGATCGGTCTTCTCTACCGATCGCTCTCAATTCTGGGTAATCCCTGAGTACAACAGCATCGCACTGAGCATGTTAGCATTCATGAACACTGAAAGAGGCTAATATCTATGAGGACTAAGTAGGGCCCGCATCTTCGAAATACATCCCTCTCGTGCTCTAGAAACACATCTCAGTTACTCGGTCAAATTGGTACTCGGCTTCACTTCAGCTTTGGGTGATCAATCCATGTGAAGATTCTTTTCAACGGTTGTTGCCTCTTGGTCCCTTAACTTTCTCCACAAATGGATAGTGGATGAATACTTGACGGTGGAAGTGGAGATTCCCTCAATGATCATCCCCAACCGCCCTTTGGAAGGAGAGCAAGCGGAAGCGCGTTATCTACGGGGGCATTCTTGAAAATGTGTATCCCCAAATCGTCTCTTGAGGATGCTCATATGGAGATTCCTTTTCGACGGCTATATAAAAACTAATAAGGGTAAATAAAAAGTATGATTTTTCTTTTTTTTTGTGTCAAAGCATCTCTTCTCCATTTGTTATTTCTCTATCTTTTCTCTCTTGCGCTTTCGTGAGTTTCCTCGATCACATCTTGTTTCTAACTTGAGTGTCAAAGTTGTCACACTGATAAAGCTGATCAACCTTGATCTCCATTCCTTCGCAGGCCCCTAGAGTTTGACCCCGCTAGTAGTTCGCTATGATCTTGACCTAAAGAGTGTTCGAAAAAGGAGGAGCTCGAGCAAACGAAAAGAACTCCATTAATTTTCTTTCTTTAATTCTACATTCTATCTACAAATCATTGTTCACAGTAAGGAAGGTTCACTGAAGTCAATTGCACTAACCAAACTCTCTTCTTGGGATCAAGTTACTTAGAATGTTTCTCAAAGTTTCAAAAAATATGGTAGATGTGTAAATGGTCGAGATGAAATGGTAAGAATTTGAAATTTTTGGAGGGAATTTCGATAATTTTGTAACTTTAGGAGACATTTTGAAACGAAGGTAAACAAATTTGACTATATCATCATCTTTGTTTCTATAAGCTGAAGTGTTTTCCTTTTTATTTCAGGTGAGCTCTCAGCCTCATCAAGTATGCTTGATAGATAATGCACGAGATTTACGAGATTTTGGAGAAAGATGTGTGTGTTAGGT
The DNA here is from genome assembly GCA_037834155.1 of Curcuma caesia. Classification (NCBI taxonomy): domain Eukaryota; kingdom Viridiplantae; phylum Streptophyta; class Magnoliopsida; order Zingiberales; family Zingiberaceae; genus Curcuma; species Curcuma caesia. The sequence continues at coordinate 4,359,268 of JBBMKF010000034.1, read as the reverse complement.
TGGGGGCGAGGTTGTGTCCTATATCCCTATACCTCTTATATTAAAAAATTATGGAGAGATATACGACGCCCCACCACCCCTTAATTATAATATTTGAGTATATATATTTCAATGCGAGTATGCATATTCAACTCAAAGTATTAAAAAGGCATACTTGACTAATAGAGTCCTAAGAATTTAAAAAATATATTAAAAAAATTCTTCTCAAATTAGGGTTTTAGAGGCTATAATATCTAATAACTTAAATTTTAGGTTGAATTACATAATACTTTTTTATTAAATCATTTATACTTGTTATTCTATTTTGTTGGAAGTTGTCATGGATTTATAGTTAAGATATTTATATAATAGTTCTACTATAAGAGAGGTGTGGTTTATGGAGGGATACTAAACATCTCTTAGCTTCTTCTCAAAAAAAAAAAAAAATCAAGCAAATTAATCACACTTATATATATAATCATCAATTTGGATTGGGCTCGTTGGGTTGATTCACCCCGCCAAGTAATTTAAGTTGGTTGGGTTAAAATTTTATCAACCTATTTTAAAATAGATTCAGATGGGTTGACCCATCTAGACCCCCGACCTGCGTGGATTGGTCCGTGGTGGGTACTTGAGTTGGTCTGCGGGTTGAGAAAGTTTATTTATTTATTTTAAATTTTAAAATTAAAATAGAAAACTTAATAAATTAGTGGACTTAGATCTTTCTAAACTATAACTCAAGTTTAAAAATTACAACTTAATCAATTTAAACAGTAATCCAAGTTTAAATTTTTAAATATTTTTTTATTTTTTTGATAGGCCTATAGATTGGCCCGCCTAACCTGCAATTCGTTTTCGATTGGATTGGGTTGGAAATTTCTCAACCCGTTAAGTTAGTAGGTTGACCCGTCTCGCCATTTCATATGATGGATTTTTAATGGATTGACTCACTCTATTATAGATTGACCCATTTGACAGCTTTTTTTCTCCATATTTTGCATAATTTTGATCAAATCTTAATTCATTTTCAATCTTATTATGCATTACATAATTCATTTTTTGTATAATTTTTTTTGCTGAAAAAATGATACAAGTGGCAAGATTGAGTGACATAAATAAAAGCATATAATGTCAATTTCCAACTCAACAAGAGCATTTGCTCACCATGATTGATTTTAAAAAAAATTGATTGTCAATATAGAGCTATTTTGGACTTCTCGAATTTATCTTCGTAGTTGATAAAAATTTTCATGAGATCAAATTGATTACCTTCAAAATTAGTTAATTTATGTTTTTAGAATTTATCTTAATTATCGATAGGAAACTTTTGTGAGAATAGACGGATCACATTCAGAATTAATTGATTTAGGGTTGAAAGTTTTAACTAGATACTAAGATTATTAAAAAAAAAAATTGAATCCTGTTCATTTTAGATTTTAAATAATAATCTTACATTTGGGTAGGTAATTGTAAATTATAGTTTATTATTAAAATATTCTTATTGGCTAATATTGAAATATTCTCTCCGTTCCATTTCCCGAATAATTAGTTTTTAATCCGCAATTTATTTGACTAATTACATGTTCCGCCTAATTAATACTTTATTAAACATTTAAACCCCACAAACAGCTCGTCCTTCACAACCACCGTCGGCGGCTTCTTCATGGAGACGTTCGCCGGCGGAAGCGATGACACTCGTCTCCTCCAAATCGAGGCCCTCGACTTCTTCGACGGCGTCAAGCAGCAGGCATACCTCTTCGACGGCTACGGTCACTACGCCACCCAGGGTTGGGACCTCTCCGCCGCGGAGGCCACCGTCGGAAATGGATTCTGCTGGTACCACGTCGAGCTTCCCCGCGGCAACTGTGCCGCCCACCACCAGCGCCTCACGCCGTCGGACCAATACCTAATCGACTCGCTCTGCCCGCCGCTCAAGCTCCAGGACATCCTCGCGCTCTCCAGCAACGGGCCATTCTGCGGCCGCGTCAACGGCGCGCTCGTCTTCCGCCTCAACTCCCCTGGCACCGTCTCCCTAGGCTGCGTGCCGCGCCTAGGGTTTTCACCCGCCTCCGCCCGATCCCTGCTCTCGGAGATCCCCATGGTGGAGCGGAAGCCTGGCGGCGACGAAAGCGGCACAGGCGGGGCGATTCTGCACATGTTCTTGAGTGCACGTCTTCGATACGCAAGTGGATCACCTGCAGGACATCGTCGCGGAGCTCGAGATGGAATTCGACGCTGTCGAGCTCGAATTGGATGCAGGTATGCAATTTAGGGAAACTGCAATTGATCATTTTTTCATTGATCATTTGATTGATAGCTGTTCGACCTGGAATTTTTATGTTTGTTCTTGATATCTTTCAAGTTCTGGATCGCTTGTTCTTGATTGTTTCAGCAGGATTGAATAGAAGACTTCAAAGAGTGAACGAAAAAATCAAAACTTCTCATACCAAATGAACACTATGAAAATCATCGTTTTGACATCGTATAAATTCTACAATGACCTCTTTTGTTCCTTGAGAACTACATATATAGAAAACATGCTTGACCAAGAAGATCAAGAGGTAGATTAGCTTATATGCTAGCATGAACTGATTCCAGATTAGTTTCCGTTTGACAAACACTTCTACTTGTGTAGGAAACTTTATCATTTCAAATCAAGGCAATGGAATTTGCTTGATCTTTCGATGTGTTTCATCTTTATCATGATTTCGGATGCAGTTTTGGGTAATTGGTGTGATATTATCGCAGGTGGCTCCTTGTTGAAGAAACAAATGTTGGACGACCGGAGATTCCCCAAAATGCATATCAACTTGCAACTCCTTCTACAGGTAATTTCCTTAATCTTGTTTATAATGAAGAATCCATTCCTTATAACATTAAACAATAATCTTCAAATGCATTATCCATGTAGTTCAACTAATACATGATAAAGTTCACAGCATATGGTGAAGAATTCTCATATTGCACTTGTTCTTGTTTATAGCATGTGGAACTTAATCTCGATACGCGATGAGTTGTAGTTGGAACGATAGATTCGTTGTTCATAGCATATGCAAGTATCTTGTTTACGGTGAAGAATTTGTAGTTGTATGGTTCTTAAGTTTGAGCTTTTGACTTACTAATTCTGCTACACTTAAGGTAGTTTCTCACAGTGAGCAAAGTGGAGATGCCATTGCTCTTGAAGAGCTGATTGATCGCCTTCGGAGACTAAAGGAGATCTTAGGGTTCATTGTAAACCATGTTACTGCTGTCCAGGCAGGTCCCGATAGTTGGCGGGCAGAGCAAATAAACACAAAACTCTACTACCTTTCGTTCCTCTCGATAATCTTTCTTCCCTTGTCTGTAGTTTACTAACACTCTGAAGAATTCATATTCAACCAAACACTAGTTTTATGCTTTTATCTTATGAAGTTCAGAAAAACAATTTCTTTTTTTCGAAGGAAAATAGGTAGAAATTTCGAGATAGGGAACCTGATGGCTTCTTCAGTTCAATTCATTATGGAAAGGTAATCTTTCATGGAATACTCGCTCCCTTGCTAACTTTGCCTGAAAAATAAGATCATGATAAAACAATATCATCCTCTAGTTTACGATATGATGCAGTGTATCATTTGAAGAGTTTCAGATAGAACAATGAAGAACTTACTTGGTGTTCCCAATTTGTGAAGCTTGTTATCACCACAAGGAGTATTGACTGTGTTGTGGTGCCACACATAATGCCCATCCAAAGGCCTTTCCCTCTCAATTGCAATGCAAAACCAAGTAAAATAGCAACCGGAATCTCGACCAAATAGAATGCTCCAAGGTTCACATAAGCACCCAAATGCTGCCATCCACTCCCTCTAGCAACCCCTGATATGGTTTGGGTGCTTATTTACGA
>JBBMKF010000034.1:4305731-4337900 GCA_037834155.1 Curcuma caesia | reverse complement strand
GGCGGATTAGAACTTATATTATGAATGCAGGGCCTTTGGGGCTATTTATCTCCCCAACTTATTTAAATTCGGAATTTCTATTTATTTTAGGGAGCAACTCTTTCTTCTCTTAAGGTAAGGTCTATAGAGGGAAAGAGTGAAACATCTTACTCACCCTCATTCACTAGACATCCTCACTCCATTTTAGTCAACCATCCTTAAGAATCCCGCAACGTGAGACCTAGACCGACATAGATTGGTCAAGCGCGTCGTTATCACTCGCCCCTTTCATTTACCACTGCCCCAGGAATTACTGGGAAAGAAAGACTTGCATCATACTCCAAGGCTGCTTATTGGTAATGATATTAGAAGGCTGGTTCTCAGGCAAAAGCTTAGCTTACTTCTTATCCTCTGCTAGGCGCAAGTTTGAAAGCTGTTTGATTTTCATTGAAATGAAAGGAGGACAAGCGAAAGAAGGGTCAAAGTCTTATTAAGCTAGCTCTCTTTATTGCTTTCCTTATGGAGGTGCCCTTGTGTAAGAAAGTCTAGCAGTCTCCTTTTCTTCACTTTCAACATTTCAATGTAGGGTTAGCCTATTAAAAAGTAGGGTTACAAGGCCAGCCAGCTAGTGGTTATCATAACCTTGGCAAGTATAAGTGGAAAAGAGAAGTAGCCCGCCCCTATTAGCAGAGCTGTCGTAAGGGGCGTAGCGTATGCGTGAGAAGAGGTACGTGAGGCTACACTTTTCTCCCTTCGGTCGAACCCGCCATACTATAATAAATCTCCTTGGGCCTTAGGCCTGTGTTGAGAGTCATTCTTCTTCAGTATCCCAGATGTCAAAGCGGAATCACAACTGTCTCACGAAAGAAGGGTCTCAAGCAGTGTTTGAATGGTCACTCCAAACAACGAATTTTCGGCATATTGAAGAGTCGCTTTGCCTTTCCGTGCGTAGAGGGGATATCTTAAGTATGAATCTGCTGGTGGAAGGCTTGAAGGTTTAGCGTAGCCCAGAAGAACCTGTTGGAGGCGCTCTTAGGTTCCTAGGAGATTGGGGTATAATTTGCGGCAACGAGAAAATTAACTAATAGTAGATTTGTTGTTATCAATGAGAAAATGCGGTTTTGATGGTATATTTTATTCTATAACTTTGCTAAAGTTAATACCAAATTCAAAGTCTGTGATAGTTGTTCTTTTTCAATAATTTCTAGTTTTAAGTTATTGCCCATGATCTGTTTTATTTAGATTTGTCTGGTTGTTATAAGTTGATGGATAAATAGATTGAGATGGTTCAGAATGAAATTTGTATCATAATAATAACAAGAGCAAGCTCTCTTTGAAGTTGCATGTTTTTTGTAGGCAAATTTTTTTTATTCCATTATTTGTTTGGTCTGGTATCTAATTTTGTGCACGATTGAGGTATGGAACCAGGAAAAAACATACAGATATTAGTGGGTCATTTGTATAGTTTATTGACTTGTTGGATAGCAGATTTATAATTTGATTCTCATTGTTTGTTTTGGGTGTACTTTTCTATGTACAGAAAATTATGGCATGCTCTGATGACATCAGAGTTTGCCTCGACCAGATGTGTCTTGTTCCTTACAGTGGAGGATGTAAAATGCAAGATGATTAAAAAAAATTTCTCAAATCTAAGCAATTCTTTTTTCCTTTGTGAATACTCTAGCATATAGATATAAAAATTGAACTTATTCTCTGTACAGTCTTAAATTAAAATCATCTGTCACCAGTTTGTTCAGTTAAATTGGACTTATTTGTGCACCTTTCTCCAACATTCGTTTGTTCTTTTCCCATGATTCCAACTCTCTATTTCTTATTTTTAGTTCTTTTTCTTTTCTTGAATATCTTTTTTCCTCTCATGTGTAACTGTTGCACTGCCTTTATTTCATTGCAGTAATTTCTAGGCAGGGGTTCAGTGTGTTGTTATGGATCCTACTGCACAAGAGTTTCAAACTCGCACATTCTCCATTAAACTATGGCCTCCTAGTGCGAGCACCAGAGCGACGCTTGTGGACAAGATGACAAAGAATCTTTCATCGGAAACAATCTTCTCCAGGAAGTATGGCCTGTTGAGCAAAGAAGAGGCCTATGAGAATGCCAAGCACATTGAAGATGAATGTTTCATCACTGCCAGTGAACATTTTCAGAATGAACCTGACGGCGATGGAAGCTCTGCAGTTCAGTTCTATGCAAAGCAAAGTAGCAAGCTAATGTTGGAAGTTCTTAAAAGAGGTCCTAAAGCCAAAGAAAATGGGGAAGTCACAGCAGTTGGTGGGCTTGCCAAAACTGTTGAAACTTTGTTTGATATTTCCGGCGGAAAGAGGACATTTATCGAGGCCGAGGAGGCTAGAGAGCTTCTTAGGCCGCTTGCTGTGCAAGGAAACTCATACAGCAAAATTTGTTTTAGCAATAGAAGCTTCAGTGTTGAGGCAGCTCACGTTGCAGCTCCGATTCTGGCATCTCTTAAAGAGCAGCTGACCGAAGTAAATCTATCAGATTTTGTTGCAGGAAGGCCAGAAGATGATGCTCTTGAAGTTATGAAAATATTCTCCTCTGCTTTGGAGGGTACTGTTCTCCGATATCTTAACCTGTCTGACAATGCCCTAGGTGAGAAGGGCGTCCGAGCATTTGGAGCACTTTTAAAATCACAGAACAGCTTGGAGGAGCTTTACTTGATGAATGATGGAATCTCTGAGGAAGCTGCAAAAGCTGTCTGTGAGTTGATTCCTTCGACCGACAAGCTTACAACACTCCATTTCCACAACAATATGACAGGAGATGAGGGTGCCGTTGCGATTGCCGAGCTTCTGAAACGTTCTCCTTTGCTGGAGGATTTCAGATGCTCATCGACAAGGGTAGGCTCTGATGGCGGAATTGAGTTGGCCAAGGCTTTGGAAACCTGCACTCGTTTAAGGAACATTGATCTCCGTGATAATATTTTCGGTGTCGACGCCGGGATAGCCCTCAGCAAAGCCATGGAAAAGCTTGTTCATGTTACTGAAATCTACCTTAGCTATCTCAATTTGGAGGACAAGGGAGCTATTGCCATTGCTAATGCACTGAAGAACTTCGCGCCTTCTCTACAAGTCTTGGACATCGGCAGGAATGAAATCACTCTACGTGCCGTCCCAGCATTAGCGGATTGCATCGCTGCCAAGAAATCGCTCAGGAAACTCTTCTTGTTTGAGAACGAACTGAAGGATCAGGGTGCGGTTGTCATTGGCAAAGCATTGGAAGATGATCATCCTCTACTCGAGGAACTCGATTTGAGTAGTAACATGATAAGGAGGGTAGGGGCAAGATGCTTGGCACAGGCAGTGTCAGATAAACCTAACTTTAAACTGCTGAACATAAATGGGAATTTTATCCCGGATGAAGGCATCGACGAGGTAAAGGAAATACTAAAGCAGGGCAAAAACTCTGAGGATGTACTTGGTTCGTTGGACGAGAATGATCCAGAAGGCAGCGAGGACCAAGAGGAAGAGGATGGCGATGCTGAAGTGGAGCAAGGCGAATTAGAGTCTAAACTTCATCATCTGAAAGTAGAGGATTAGATAGATTATTAGTCCTGCATGAGATGGGAAAATTGATCTTGCCATCAATTTAAGCAATCTTGCGATTGCATTCTGCTTGTGTACAACTTTTGTTGAACAATGTAGTTTAGCATCATCTCTTTAGATGGTCAGGGAATATAATTTTGGGTTCCCCTTGCCCTAAGATCGTCCAAAGTTATTTGAGGATGACCAAGTTGATGAAATCTACGCTATGCCCTTATTGTTGGCTTGTTCAGTACACAGATTGTCACATTGATTTGATTTAGTTCGGGTTAAATGAAATTTACATACTGTAATTTTAAAATTAATTAGTAAATTAATTTTGATAAAATATATTTACATTATTTATAAATAAATTATCTAATCGAAGATTTATGATATAACGAACCAAATCAAGCTACTTGATTTAGTCTTAAGGTAATAAATTAAAAATATAATTCAATTAGCTATGTTATATTATTCAAATCTAATCAAATTAAAATTTCATCTATTTTTACCAAATCCAATTGAATTAATTGACTGTTATTATCATAAGTTAAAGAAGTATGAGTTCAGAAAAAAAAAACTTTTCGACGGATTAAAATAGAAGTCCATTAATATAATTTTTCTTTCTATATGTTTCTCTTAAACTTAATTTTATTGATCGGTTGCCAAGTATTTTACTTAAATATTACATAATATTTTAATGTATTTGACTTGCCATGCTAGTTTCATTAATATTTAATCTTACTATTTTTTTTTGATAATTTAGATATTCAACCGATTAATCTTGAAAATAACCAACATCATCCCATAAAAATTTTCCGTCAACCAATTAACCTCAAATGCTCTTCTTTAGATTACTCATGCCTTGCTTATGTCCTGGGGGCAATATTTTCATCTTTCTAATATTTCATATCATGGAAGCAAAGTGATAGAATCACACTTTCTACAGTTCTTTCTAATCATTGTAAGAAACACAGCAGTAAGGTTAAGAAAACGAGAAAATCTCAGTTGATGATCTAGGAAACACATGAAACATCTCAGCTAATCTCCATATTTATCATTTCTGTGAACTATTCCTTGTACTAAAAAACAAAGTTATAAAATAAAAGGCCGATACAGAGTTATCACTACAACCAAAAAAAAAAAGAAGCAGCAGCAGCTAAATATAAAGGGGGAAAATAGCTACCATGAATTTTCGCCTCGAGCATTTTTTTTTCTTTTTTATCTTTATATTTTTTGGGGGTGCTGCAGTAGTTTGAGGGATGAGCAGAAGATGCGATAAGGGTGGGATGTCGTAATTTTGCTTCTTTCGGTGGGGTTTTGTTGCTATTGATTATACAAAAATAAATAAATAAGTCTACAAGGAGAGAATCCCAATTAGCTTTGGAAAAGCATACCTGCATCAAGAACAGATAGATGGTTTAGTTTCTGGTGATGCAGTCTGGCAACGATCACCTCGCGCCATGAAACAAAAGGAACACAAGATGGTTAAAAATAGTAGAGGATTTAGAATAAATTCCATTTATACGATATACTTTTTGAAAAATTAAAATTGGCAGCATAAAACACAGTATTTGTTTGGGAATTCTGTAGAAGAATGGTGAATAAGCACTTGATCTTTTATTTAGAAAGTGAAATGTAACCATGACTGGAGTCGATTCATTGATACAAGTCTTGTAATAGGTTTTCAATAATTCTCAATCATCTTTCCAACGTAAAATAAGAGGTAGACTATTACCATTCAGCACAGCAAGGTAGATTCGTTTCTCGGCGAGTCCAACATCCGAGAGCGTTAGATTTCCCTGGAGAAAATGAACCAGCAATTAGACACCATTAAAATGATACATCAGGATAAGCAAAGATTTATTTGAAAAAAGGTGGAAGAACAATACATCTTTAATGTGTGTTCAGAGAAAGGGCCACTATAGTATGTAAAGAACTAAAGTGGACTTTCATATCAAGCCAAATCGTACATCTTTGAGTGTATCTGCCTTAGAAAGGGACCAAGCATACCTCAGTTGCCATTAGCTTCCGCACATTGTTAGCGTAGAGTTTGGGATCCTCCTTTTCTTGCTCGGAAGGATAATAAACAGGCAGATGGATCACTTCAAGATGGTTTACAAATTGACAAAGAAGCAAACAAACATGGCGTACCTGCAAATTTCCATAAAATGAGAGATAAGCAGGCGGGTAAATTAAGAGGCTGGCAACTAACATGAACATGGATGACTCTAACATCGTCTAAGTTTATTAAAGATGCTAATGGAGTAGTAACTTCAGAAGGAACAAAAAAATACTGACATCCATGAAACATGAGATGGAGTTGGGTGAACTGCTTCCGTGTAGTTAAAATGACAATGAAATGGGATGGCTTTTAAAACTCTTACATCATGACATTTGGCGTGTTGAATGAACAGTCGTCAAATGAAAATCTACTTCATAATAAATCACTATGAGAACAGAAGTTCTGCGGAAACAATATTGATGTGGAATTTGTAAACGAGTCTTCACATTGTACATTCATACAAATTAATACAATGCTCAAAACCCAGCAGAATGTCAAGGAACTCTAGAACACAAAAGCCATCAGAAAAACATGTGCATCTATGCAGCATCGAGAACAATAATGCTGACTAAGAAAAACAAACAAGACAGATTAAGAAACAAGGCAATGAGTTCTACAACAAAGCAATGATAGATGAAGCAAGAAAGATCAATGCCCAAAGAGGAGCAGACGAATCCAAAGTTCCAATGGGAATATAAATCTAAAGCAGTTTGATTAGAAGGGAACACAAGGGGATTCCAATAAGAAGGAGCCCTATTTGGAATGTCAAAAATCATTGGCACTCATAATTAAAGCTGGGCCTTAGACGCATTTCAAAGTATACATAGGGACACCAAATAAATAGCAAATAGGTTTTGACTAAGAAATTAGGTACTGATCAAATAATGTAATTAAGTTTTTGTCATTTCATTCAAGTCTCAGTGAATTTAGTCTTATAATTTGCAATTTCATGGGCTTTTGCAGTAAAACAAGCTCTATGTAGTAGATGGAGAGTAGGTTGACACTGACTTAAACCAGTCTAGTTGATACCAATTGGTAACAGCTCATTTGAGTGTCAAAGTACTGAAGTGACAGTATAGTTGACTTAAAACATTAGAACTTAGGATGCTTGCAATGGAATAACATACACGTGTCACTTACAGAGTAATAATTCTTTTGGCGTTGATTTAGATGATTGCATGCAATTATTACTTTTGATCCAACAACTTGCATTCTGGTATATTGTAAGTTCAATACAAAGTGATAATTCTATTTACAAGGCAAACATCTATGTTGCTTGGCAGTAACAATATTTATATACAGTCATCACTATATCATTACATTTGCTATAAATAGCTATAGAATAGTTGACCTAAACCATTATAAATTAGAATGCTTGCAATTGGAATAACATGCACATGTCACTTCAAGGGTAACAATTCTTTTGGCGTCAACTTAGATGATAACATCCAATTATTACTTTTGGTCCAAACTACTTGCATACTGGTATATTGTAAGTTCAATTCAAAGTGATAATTTAATTTACAAGGTAAAAATCTACATTGCTTGGACTTGGGTACAAGTATCTGATACAAGGGTCTAAGTGTCTAACATGGATATTTAACAAAAAAAACAAACTTACACATGTTACATGCTCAGTAGAGGTACTGAATTTTAACTTGTGTAGATGCCCAAATCTCAGTGCCCAAGACAGGTGCAAAGGTGTAGATAGTCCAAGTATCAAATGAAAAATCACACTCATCATATATTTAATTTTTTATATATATATTACATTGTTTCCAAATTTTATTTTTGCATATTATGCATCTTGCTATTAAATTGCAAGCAAGGTGATGGGAGACTATTGTTGAACAATCGACTTGCAATCAACAAAGCCATTGGATCAGGGGCTCACCCTCCAAACACAGGCACACAAACTCTGAGTTAATACTACAAAAATTCTAGCAAAATCATTAAAATCTTTTCCCAAGCATCTTGCAGATGTACTAAATAAGCTGAAAATGAAGGGAAAATATTAATCAACAAGTGGGTTGCTGATTCCTCACCCCTGATATGGAATCCCATGCTGGACTAAATCTATGGTAAGGATACCTAAGAATAACTGGAACCACAGGTGCTTTGGCTAAGAAGGCGCCAGATTTGAAAGGAAGAAGAAAATCACCATTTGTAGTAGTTCCCTCTGAAATTAAGAAAACAAATTACAACCACATCAGCTGAACTAGTTAAATCGAATAAAAGTGAAAGCTTGCATCATGCATGTTTCTGAGTGAGAATATTGAAAAAGCAACTTCATTTGTTTAGATATAAGCATACACATGTAATCATTTAGTAACAAAACTCAGTATTAAAAGAACTTAATCTTGTAGTTTGGTTGCCAGTAACTATGCCTTGTGTGATGTACATCTTACTCATTGCTCTCTTCGTAACTACTTATGCTCGTTGTTATGAATATGACAAATATTTCAAATTTTCTCTCCAAATGCATGGAAAATTCTCATTTAGTTAAAGTTCATGTTGATGTGGTCATTTGCCTAGTACTATACTCAGTACTTACTACTAACTGTCCAAGGGTAAGAAGATAAGGAAGCAGTTTACCATACAAAAACCATACTAACTCAGTAAAAAGTACAATTTGTGTCCATAGCTGACAGCATACCAGTATATTATGCTATTTCCTTTTCTTCCAGAATCAGGCTCAATAAACCACAGTTCACAAGTGTCATATACTAATTGCAACCTGGATCAATCTAATAATACAATTTTAATCCTTGATCCATCAACATTTATTAACCAAATAACTATGGAAGAATTCAATAATGAATTAATATTGGCCAGTTTGAGTTTAATACGAAGAAATTTTTGTCAAAAACACAAGACAATCTTTTCCCTGGATGATGAAGTTTCATGGTGGCAAAGGATCATTGTGTGTGCTGCTAACCAAGCAATAAGTGGAGGTGTTCATACAAATTATTGTTCAGAATGGATTATCTAGCGGTGTGATTGGATCAAGTCAATGTGGGTTTCTGAACAAACTCAATCAGAATTGATTCAGTCTATGGAAAAATATGAAACAAAGGGTTCAATTCAGGTTTCATGTTTGTTTGGGGATATATAATATATTCATGATACAGCACATGAATAATTGCAAAATTATATATTTATATCGAGTTAGTTTTGAGTTTTCTAGAAAAACTGGGAGCCCTGATAATTGATATCATAGCTTTTAAAATCCGAAACACACACACACACACACAAAAAGAAAAAATTAGGTAGATTTGAGGCCCCTGAGTTTTTTGTCCCGATGTAGTAGCATCCCACTAAAATGAAGACAATCAGCCACAAAGAAAGAACCTATTGATATTAAAGGAGCTTCTCAGCAAGGAAGGGCAATGAAAGCCACTAATTTGCCCTAAAAATATCTACCTTAGATTTTCCTAATATACTGAGTTGACAATTGGCCGGGGAACCAAACCAAGCACATTCTCAGTGTCTTCTCCTTACCTTATAAGATTGGAGGATCCAATATGGGAGATTCCTTTTGTGTAATGCAGAGTCTATTCAAAAGATCCATGCATTTAGCTATGGCATCTAAGTACATTCTTATACCTAGAGGCTAGAAATGAACGTGATTAGCTGATGCAAATTCTACTGACTAATCCATTAAAATATTTAAATGATGAAGTGTTCCAAGAACATTATCCGTTATCCGTTGAATGGCTATTTTGCAGAAACTGGCATATGGAATAGTGAAGCAAAGTCCAAAAGGTTTGAATATGACTTATGACTCCAGTCCCATGTCAAAAAGGGATGGTTTTTAAGCTCATTGTCATACTTGGAGCCCAATGCTATGAGAAGATGATGGCTTCTAATCAATAATTGGTCAATAAACCCAACTTCCTCACAATATGGACCCTAGCAGTCAATCGAGATTAAATGGTGTATCTTTTATCAAAAGTATTCTATATCAGAATTGCCACCTAACTATCTGGTCTTGAACTAACTAGATCACTCACTACATTAAAAAGAAAACCCTGCAGGAGTCCACCATGTTCTGAGTAAGTTTGAGCAGCTTATAAGCCCAGTGTTTTATTTTTTTGAAGAGCAAGAACCCTGCATCTATCCACTGTTTCCTTATTAATGACATGATTCCATAATAATGCGATAACATTTTGAATTGGAAAGCAATTCACACCAAGCTGTTGTCAACCTAAAAAACCATATGGTTATTAAAAGTCAAAGATAAGCATGAACAGTATTGCATGTTGACCTGGAAAGAGCAACATCATTGGGCAAAGATTGTCTTTGTGGGATTTCTGGATTCTTTCTGTGACAATACCTAAGAAATAAAACAGAAGGCAATTAAAGAAGCATGCTAAACAATGGAGGAAAACTGAACCAAAAGATTTATAGTTATGGAATGCTAAAGATGCTAGAAATATCAATATACACCAAACAGACAGAGGTTAACAACAAAATATCTTTATTACAGACATAGACATTTGTTTTTAATCATTTAACTTCTTCTAATACTCGATTACTACACGTCCTTCACTATAGTAAGCCATGATGATTTTGGCACACTATAGCTTACAGTCTTCATTATAGCTATAGATCATTACCAAAAGTTTTTTTCCTTTACTTCTTGTTTGTTGTTAGGTTAGTTGTCTTAAACAGAAAACCAACAACACAACAATATTCATATAAACAGATCAAGGGTCTGAGTAATCCAGAGTCTTCTCTTTTTGGTGAGATCTGTTTAAGCAAGAACTTCATTTTCAGAAAGAATTGGAGAAGAAGTACTCATTCCAACTTCTTCCATTAATAATCAGTACCTGGAAATACTCTGCTCAGTAGAGTGAACCAGACACAGTGTTCAGAGTTGGTTTTGTTCATCCAACAAGAACATTTTTGCATTCAGTTCTAGGACCAGTCTTTTGTTATGTTTAGTTTCTGTGCACTGTACTTCCCTGGGCTTGTACGGATTGCCAACTTTAGATCTTCTCTTCTTAAGGAAGAGACAAGGCAGTAGTAACAAGACATGCACAGAGATACAACTATCCACCAATGGAACTCCAGGGGGGAACAAATGACATAGTAGTCCCTAAAGCATCCTGTGAAGGTCTATGGAGGATAACCAGAATGGCATCCAAACACACAAACAAATGTGAGGTATCACAGAATAGGGTTCCTAAGTATGGCAAGTAATCACTATTTTCCTCCTTTTGAGGTCAGCAAACTGATTTTTGTAGTCATACCACCAGCAGAAACAGTGCCCTTTTGGTTATTGTTTTAACTAGTGAACTAGTTTCTAAATACACTGTTCAGCATATCTATTCATCCACTTTGTAACATTAAAGATCAAGAATTTTCTTTAATGAATACCACGGTATTGTCCAATACATATCTGCTACTATGATCCATGTAGATTTGCAGTGAAAACATACCTGAAACCCCTTTAAAATCAGATGACTTGGACTCCCGTTGAACATAGACACAACCAAGGCACTTGCTGCAAAGAAAAGGAACTAGTACCATCATTCCATCTAGCTCATTTATACTAGTAATGAGAGACATAAAGCATAGTACATAATCTTGTCTATTGTTATTCATAAATCATGATGATCTTATTTGACATTTAAAGATATAGTGCAAAATCAATCTTGGTATGTAACAAGAAAAAGGAAATTCACTGCTGTTTCTATCAGGTATGTGCAAAATCCATGTTGGGATGTGATAAGAGAAGATGTACTTCCATTTCTACCATATATATTTTAGCTTGTAAAATCTGGTAAAATGAAGCTTCAGTTTCACAAATACTTTATGTGCAAAGACATGGAGAAAGTAGAAAATGAAAGAGCAGGAAGAAATGGAGAATAATATAAATTTCTCTTCATCAAGATTGAAAAATAGATTTTCTAGAGAAAAAAGCTTGATAACTTCACATGCACGAATAGACATAATACCTGGATCCAGAGTTATAGTAACTTCATAATTGTCAAATAAAAAAGGGTTTAGTAAACTATAAGTCTAAAAGAGAAAATAATAGAAGAATAGTACCTGATGAGACCAACCAAGGGAAGACTAGCTACTGATCTCTTCAGCAGAAAGTGACAAAGTTCAAATATGTTAGCTGAAAAATTCAAAGCATAATATCTTCATAGTTTAGCTACATTTGTTAAAAGAAAAAAATAACACACCTTTGCGACAAAACTTGGAAAGGCTGATGACATATGATAGAGAATATCCACATAAGAAATGTGATTTGAAACAATGGCACCTGGTCTTTCAAATTCATTGACCTGATTTCGAAGATTGTGGAGTTTAGGAAAATAATATAAGAAATGTAATGCTCCATAAGGGTACCTACATCTGGAAGAGAAAGATCTCCTAAGCATGAAGACTTGTATTTGTTTAAAAGACCAGTACAGTGACTTTATTACAATACAAATTAACACAAAACTTTACGATTCAACATAATTCATGAAGTTAATAGAAGTATAGAACTGATGAGAGAATTTTATTTTTCTTGGGACCCTGCATAATTCTAGTCCTGCCTGAAGTAAAATTTCAACTCCCTTATAGTTAGAAGAATTAAGGTCGTACTGACCCAATCTATATTAACATAGAACGCAAAGGCGAATAGGGAGAATACTTCAGAGTCCAATCTGAAATAGCAACCAACACAAGTGATATTCTTAAGCAAATTAGGAAATGAAACAATCTAGGACAAGTTTTCTTAAGGTATAATCATTGACATAAATAATAGGGCAGCTAGGGTAATAAGATCCATAATTTCAGTTATGCACAATAAGTTGATTATGCTTCTCATTTTTTGCGATTTCATCTGTTCACATTTTGTCAATTAGCTAAGTTTTCATTGTGTTAATTTGTTTAAAATTCGCATCATTCAAATAAGTATAGATCACACTCCTTAAAAGGGATACAGTAGCTTAACGATAGTTACTAAAACCAGATTGGTCGTCCAGTCTAATTAGCAAACAATTAATCTGGTTTTGATCTGGGCCAGTTGAATAAGGTATAGGATCTGCATTCTATCTGGATAAAAACTGGTTGAACCCACCAGTTTTTGTCATACTGGTAGAACTTGCCAGTTTTTTAGAAACCAAACCAGTTTGTTTACTCCCAAAAAATTTCCAAATTTCCACCAATCGACTTTCACATTAGATGGGCAAAGGTATCTTTTTAAAATTTTGACATAACAACAAATAATAACATTGAAAAATACAAAAAAAAAAACTAATTTATTCACCTGGCTATCCTATTTGTCTACTTTAATATTAGATGGGTAAAGATGCCTTTATATCGATACATATTTTTTATGTTCTAACAAATTAGATATGTTAATTGGATAATGTCTAAAGATGATTTTTATAGAAAAAAAATTGGATCGTTGCAATAGTTATGCAACTTGGCAAGTTAATCAAGGTAACTGAACTATTAGCCCCTCAGTCAATTTTAGGATTGATAATTCAATATGTGATTCAACTATTTGACCTCCTGGATAGCCCAATGAACCAGTAACCAAAAGTTTTGGTAATTTTAATAACTATGAATGTGGACTGATTAAATATCAATTATGAATAAAAATATTGCATCTTCAGTCATTTACATTATGCTAATTATCTAAGTATCACAGTGCTAGCCTTTTCTTATAACTTCTAACAGGAGCAGAATCATAATACCAAAAAATTATTTTTAGTTAGACTGTCATGGCCATTGATTATGCACATAAGGTTTAATCTACTTCAGCATCACCTCATTTTGACGTCACAAATAATTAGTATTAGTTATTGCATTTATCTACTGGACCATATCTTTTTGACATCACTCTTCATATACCTTCTGATTCAGGAAAACAAAAAACTTCGCAAATCAGAAGGTATTCATATAACTTCATGATTTTTTTAGTAAATATGGATCGAAGTTGTCATTACAAACATAGTTTTAGAAATTTGGTATTTAATAATAATAATAATAATAATGTTCTTTAGGATGAATACTATATATATATTTAACGGCATGAACTGAACAAGATAGGATAGTCCAAACAAACACAAAAAAGAAAGAAGAATCAACAAGCAAAAACTTGGAGAGAGATTTCTACTTCAATCTGATAGTACCTCATTACCAAGGCCCCGGCGAGTCTCTTTAATCCAGTAAAAACCAAACGCGAAGAGCATTGCCCTAGAGGCAAATCTCCCGCATCGCACAACCACCTCCCTCCTCCACCCAGTCATGTGAGCGTAGTCCTCCTGGCCATTCTCCCGACTCGGAGTGGAGAATAACGTGCATATCCGGCAGATAAGATAGTAAAACACAAGTATCAACACCCCCGCAACCACGCGAATAGGCACCAGCGTCACCGCCGCTATCCCTAATAAGATCTTCTCCGTCAGAGGGAGCTTCTCCCTTCCCATCGTGCCGTAGGCGTCCCTTCGCACGTAAGGGGCATACTTCCTCTCCAACTCCTCGGAAGAAATCGGTACCGCGGCGGAGGCCAAGGCAGCGGTGGGGGAGGAGTCGGGTTTGAGGAGCGGCTGATCGTCCTTGGGCGCGGCCGAATCGCCTTCGTCTCCCGGCGGAAAGAGGAAGGAATTGGATTCAGATCCATCCGCTCCGGCGAGATCGGTGAGGTCGGGCGACGACATGGGAGGACTATTTAACGACGGTACCGCGAACGGGAACGGGAAACTGGAGTGGGCCGTTGGTATACATGATAAAGAAGAAGAATCGAGAGACTGATTTGATTGGAGTACAACAGCGCAAGTGGCAACATAATCATTCTGTTAATTAATAAAAAAAAATCCAAAAATCTATATATAAAATATTAATTACGAAAAGGATTTAAATTATTAAAATTTAAATAATATCGTTTCAATTTGATCAAAATTGTTATAATTATAACTACTTAGGAAAAGTTTAATATTAAATAAAGTTTTTTTAAAATATGAAATTTCCTAAAAATTTTAATGAAGATAATAAGAGGGACGTCTTCATTTCTTTATTTTTGCCCACGTTTCATTAATAACGAAACGTTTCCTCTAGGATTTTTGAATTTAAATGGCTCACAGTTTTTTTGAAGTAAAAAAAGAAATTTTTTAGGAGATATTTTTATATAAATAGAACCTTGAGAGTCAATTTAAAACATATAAAATCCGGAAGGACATTTTAAAATTACTCTAAAAAATTTCACTTATTACTAATTGATACAAAACTCATTATTTTAACCCGACTATCACATGATATCTTAGATTTTAATTATTGTAGACGGCAATGGATCTAAATGTATTGCATTATTTTTAATTTTACTCAACTATTCACATGGCCTCTACCATTTTAATATTTTTATCTATTATTTAAATATATATATAGTGATAATATCTTGTGCATCTTATAATAATGTACAACTCGATAAAATATTCAAGACACCCGAAAAATAAATAATAATATTTTTTATTTTTTAACTTACAATTAAATTATTTAAAATATTTCTTTTAAAATTTTAAAATTAAATTATAATACTAAACATATAAAAAATTTTATTCAACTATTCAATTATAACACATGACCTCTACAATTTTAATATATATATATATGATTATTTAATGTCATATTTCATTGTCATGCGTAATGGTGGAAATTGAAGTTGGGGTATTCAAAACATGATCCGACTCCATCGGATCAGGTAATTATTATAAAAAGTCAGATTCGAATAATTTTTTCTATGTAAAATGTATTCATCGTTATATATATATATAAATTAAAATTAATTTATTCACATTTATTTCATAAGAAATAAATATTATTCATTGACAATAATGTGAGTGATTTTCAAACCTCTATATATGTATATCCTGTGTGTTTTAAAATATGTAACCGTGTACGATATCAAAACCGTGATGCTTGAAAATATTTAGGATGTCTAGAACAATTAATAGTATCATTTTATTTTTTTATTATTTATTTTTTAAAAAATTATGATTAAATCATTTAAAATTTATCCTTTAGAATTTAGGAGTTGAGTTATAGTATTAAACATAAAAAAATTTTCAAAGCAAAAAAAATTAATTATTCATAAGGTATGTCAAGTTGCTATTCTACATTTCTTATCTGGCACACTCTGTCAACAATTAATTTTTTTTTGTTTTAAATTTTTTTTATATTTAATACTATAATCAATCTAAGAAAAATCTTAAATGACTTAATCATAAATAAAATAAATAAATAAATAATAAAAAATATAAAATGATATTATATACTATTTCATGTATTCAAAATTCTTAGACGTCATAATTCTGATGTCTCACGCTATCATATTTTAAGATGTGTAAAATATCACTCCTCTTGTGTAGAGATGATGTCCAAATTAATTTTTTAAAACTTTTGTCAGATATGTTTAATTTATCTATCAGGTACCAAACATTAAGCATCCGATATTACTCGGATACCCGACTTATGGGTACCACCGATCACGTTGAGTATTTTGTTCCTATCCGATATGTGAAATACTTGATTATAAAACTATCCGAAGATAAAATCCAACTAGGGGCCCACTCTTAGTCATGCGTATCAGCGGTTCCACGCTGTTCCATATTCCAACTCCAATAAATCACTCAATTAATGCCCGCAATTAATCGATGTTTAACTGGCAATCCCATTAATTAATTGCAACATTATGGAGTTAATTCACGAAGACTAAGGTAACGGTAAACCCGAGCTTGCTCAACCAGGTGAAGCCACGTGTCCATCTCAACGGTTTCTCCACCCTCTTCCTCTCCGCTCTTCCACCAAACTCGCTCGCCCCGCTCAAACTCCTCGCAATTAAAGCAAAATAGAGGGGGGAATCAGAAAAAAGACGGAGGCGATATAACTTTGACTGATTCAAAAGGCGAGAGATCAAGATCTCAAAACTTTGCCTCTGTGTTTCTCTGCTCTTTGCCGATCGATCCATGGCGAGAGAAGAACGAGTTCCGGATTCGAAAGCACATCTCGTGGAGGCGATTTGCTCCGCTGCCGCCGCGTTCTCCGCTTGTGTTCATCGACGAAATGCCTTCGCAATGCCGGTGTTTGTCGACTGGTATCTCATCCTCAGAGTATGTACATCACTACACTCTACTTCTACTTGTCGTTTGGTTGAGTTTCAACGATAGCTTCGGATGTAGATCGATGAGGACGCAAAGGTGGATGTGATCCGTAGGCACTATCGCCAATTGGGTAAGCACATAATTCTCACTTGCAATGATCACCTTAGATTGTTATCGAATGACTCGGTTTGTATTTGGGTGGAGATTTATCGCAGCATTGCAACTTCATCCGGATAAAAATAAGCATCCCAAAGCTGATGAAGCATTCAAACTTGTCTCAGAGGTAAGATGAAACAAAATGTCATTTCGATTTATGCAAGCATTTGGAGGAAATGGTTTTAAAGATAATTTTAGCTTTAGTACATCAAGCTAACATTGGAACAAGCTCTTTTTCATGAAAAGAAGCAAAAGAAACAAACTTGAATGAATGTTTCCTTTGCCTTTAGTCCACAAAGTCCTTTAACTTCAATGTTAAAAGCAGCAAGCGTGGCTTTTGAACTCGAGTGAGGTTGTCATAGTTGAATTTTTATCGAAAGATAACTCGAAAAGGAAGGTAAAACTATAGGCAGATGATGTGAAATTGTCATTTTATTTTACTTCACTTTGTTTGTCATAACAAATTGGACTGGCATTGATGAAGAATTGTTTGTCTTGAAGGCATATGCATGTCTCTCTGACAAGGCCAAAAGGCAGGCATTTGATTGTGAGAGGGGGAGCCACTTTTGCAAGGAGTGCTATGAAAGGTTCAATTGCAGGGGCCATGGCAATAAGGGCAGCCATGAGAAGAAGCACACGAGGCAAACTCGTTTGAGACAAATGCAGATGAGATTTAGAGAAGAATTCCAAGTAGTAGAAAGATGTTTGAGAGCTAACCAAGCGTACCGAGACGAGTCACCACTGTTCGACCCTTACAAACAAGGGCTATCGTACCCTCACTCGAGGAGGCAGGCCATGGAGAGGCCACTGAAACACCAATGGCACTTCAGTTCAGCCTGTGAGTCGCCTCTTTATGAGATGGGGAACAATAAGCATGTGAAAACTGAGACTTGAACAGGTCCAATTGCTACTTTTTCTTTTAGCATAAACTTGGAAGAGTTCTAACAGTTTGTCCTAAACTTGTTTATGTGAAAACTAAAAACTGAATGAGTTTTTTTTCTTCTTCTATCTGTTTGATTTTATGACCTATTGCACAAGATAAACACACATCAACTCAGTTTTTTATAAACAAAGAGTCAAAACAGGCGGCAACAAGTGAAGTCATCATCTATCTCATTCTTATCATCCTCTTTGAATATTGCTCAAAAGTTTGTTTGCTGATGCATCAACCAAACCCAAGCAATCATATTCAATTCCCACCACCCTTCACCTCCATTATCTCTAGATCATGAACTATTATATTGTACGAATTCGGGACAAATCGGGCATGAAAGCCCCCCTTCCCTTGCAAACTAGTTATTCTTACAAACCACATGCGTTCAATGAAAAGGAATTCAATCCCAATCATGCAAGCAACAAAGCCATCAACATGTTTCTTTATTTCTCTTTGTTTTGTGTTCTTTAAGAAAGGGAGGGAGCCAATATTTGCAAGGATCAATCTCAATGAAGGTGATGTTTCAAGTTTTCAAGATAAAATTGGATATATGCACCATGCATGTTTGACTAACACAACTCCATCAACTTGTACAAGTAGTACTCGTATGAGATTGCAACTCTACTCGGTGTGATTCGGGCTCGGGTTTCGGTCGAAAAGGTCACATTAGACTGCAACTCGCATTCGGGTTCTCGTCGCTGAACATGATGTTGTATGGATCAGCTGCTGGCTGATGCATGTAGGCAGTTGGATCCGGGTGAGCCTCAACCGGGCCATCGTAGTATCGATGATAATATGGATACTGATCATCGTAGGTGTGCCCTTGAGACGATGCGGCTGCCATGGGAGTAACAAAGTGGGACTGGCTCATGCTTTGTTGGGCCATGTTGTAGCTCATAACATAAGCCGGTTGCGGCGGAAAGAACTGCTGAGGGATGTGATCACCTCTGAATTCTACTGCACTTTTGGCCTTATTGTCATCAACTTTCTTTGGTGCTTCTACTTCTCTGCTTGCAGGTTCAGGAGCCTTCTCAGACTTATTGGCGGCGGCCGGTGGTTTCGAGGTTTCAGAGCTCTTCTCATCCGCTTTCATCTCCACCTTTTCGGGTTTTCTGGTTTCTTCTTTGGCTTCTTTGGCCTCGCCAACAGACTTGTCCACAACTGCTTCAACTTTCTCAGCCTCAGGACTCTTCTTGGCTGCAGTACTGGGAGAAGAGCTGCTGCTTTCGACGACGACCTTCTTCGGTTTTTGCGGCGGCTTCTCTTTGGCCTCCTCATGCGCTTGAACACTCGGATTCACCTCCTGCAAGAGCTCAGCGTGCTTGCCGTGCTTCTTCAGTTTCTGAATCAGTGTTTGGGCATCCACGAGAGATTTAACAGTCACCTTGTTTTGCCTGATATCGATACCTATCGAACCAACACCTGAGAGAAAGAAGGAGGAATTTATCAATCAACTTGAAAATTCTCTGAAAAAAAATAAAGTTTGAATCTTTGGCGAGCACACACCTTCAATTTTGCTCAAGATTCTGGCAACTTTCTTCTTGCATCCTTCACAGTGGATGGAGACCTTCAAAACGACAGTCTGAGGAAGAACAGAATGTATTAATCTTGGACAAGGAGAAAATTTGCAAAAACACAAACAAAATTAAAAATCAGAAATCGTGATGGTGAAATTTGCACCTTGTAATTGGCTTCTGGGGCTTCTGCTGCTGCTGCTGCTGCCGCCATTGAAGGAAAGCAAGAGATTGAGGTTGGATTTGGAACTGAGAGGAGGATGAGAGATGATAAAGGACGCAGAGAGAGAAACAAACAAAGAGGATTGCTATTTGTGTTTTGTATCGGAATGAAAGGGAAAGGGTTTGTTTTCATTAGTTGACGGATTAAAGTTTCTTTTTGATCCTTATAGTTTACTGATTTTCCTAAAGATGTGTATTTTCGTTTTATTAATGTCGAAGTACCCCTAGGTTTTCATTTTATTGTCAACACGACACCCTTTGGTAATTTAAAAAAAGGTAAAATAAATATTTTAAGTCTTTTGATGAAAAAATAAGAGACTTGGTAGATATTTTATTTTAAAAAGCTAGATGACATTAGGATATTTATTTTTTTTTATTTTAAAAAATACTCTAGATTCATGCTAATCGTTTTATTCTAATATCGTTTCACTTTGTTAATTAGGAACTTTAGAAAAATAAAATAGAAATTTTAGTGTCAGAAATTTTAATGATAAAATAAATTAAAAAACTTAAGGAGATAAACTTGAAAGAAAGGATATGAATTGGGGATTAAAAGTTTGAATGGCATTTCGCTAAAAGAAAAAAGAAAATAGAGGAAAATAGAGGGGGCAAAATGACATATCGTTGAAACTTTTTCTAATAGAAGAAAAAACGTTCTTGGTGTGGGTTAAGAGTTAGTGAAATAGGTAGAAGGCCACTTGGTTTTTAATTTGAGCAACAGTACAACACGATCACATGAGGTGTTGATGACTCATAGGGCCCCACCTCTTCATAATTGAATTGAAGTGTGGTTCACAACACTTGTAAAAGAGGACACTTGGTGTGGTTCACTCACTCCCGGGACATAACTAAGTTGATTATAACGGAATAGATTTATAAAAGAGGATAAGAGTTCGAATCTCAACGAAATTAAGCAATACTCTTTTCCGTCATGAACAATTACAGTTACTCGATTTACCTTCTCACAGATGATCATGGGATCAAAGCGAAGCCGAACAATACCCTCCTTCGTTGTGACCAATTGCAATTACTCGATTTACCTTCTCACATATGATCATGAGGCTGACCGTATGAAACCGATGGGATGGTAGATTTCAACTTTTTACAGAAGTGGTTCACAACATCACTCAAATAACCACTTAATCAATAAGTATTTTTACAATTTTTTTTTAAAAAAATTCCGTTGTTGGTAGATATATCCTTTTGATTCACCTGCTATCTAATAAATTTGAATCAGAAATTAATTTTGAAAATAATTTTGATCCTCTTTTTTATTATTCTTCTAAGTATTTTATCTTTTAAAATCCTAGTCCCATTTTAAAATTTTTATAAAGGAAAAAACGTTATTTGTGTGGGTTCAGAAGTAGTGAAATACCTAAATTTAAGGCCACTTGGTTTTTAATCATGAGGTGTCGATGACGCATAGGGCCCCACCTCTTCCTAATAATTGAAGTGCCCACTTAATCAATAAGTTTTTTTTTAGATTTTTTATAATAATTTATGTCGAAATTTTACCCGACTAATTTTATTGAGGTAGTAGATCTTTTAACTCAATTGTGATTCATTATTAAAATTGCCATAAAATTTTAGTGCGACTATAACATTTAATCTAATTTTAATAAATCTTTAATACTCCTTATCTTATACATCATCATCATCGTGAGTGCTTAAATTTTTTTTCATTTTAAAAGTTTTTTATATTTAATACTGTAACTGATCAGCTCTTAAATTTTAAAGTCAAAATCCTAAATAACTTAATCATAAATAAAAAAAAAAATCTTGTCGACGCACGATCGCACACCATGCATAACACAGCAGATCAATTTCACCAAATATTATGTATCAAATTGTATAATGAAACAATTTATGTCATTCCATTCAAGAGGTTCACATTGCTACCTTAACATGTTTTAAATATCAAGATGTTTCTTTCTTATTTCTTTTCTTTTGTAAAAAGATAGAATTTTATCATCCTAGCGACCCCACGATCATCTATGAGAAATTAAATCAAAAAATTACAATTGACCACGACGGAGAAGGATCTTATCTCGATTTCGCTGAGATTCAAACTCTTGCCCTCTTCTATAAGTCTGCTCCATCGTAACCAACTCAGTTATGTCTCAGGGACTTTTTTATTTCTATTTTTATAACTTAAGTTTTGATTAATTTTAAAGATAGATGATTTTTTTGCTTGATTCGTTCAAACCTTTAAAATATTCATCCCTATTGACATTTGTTTCTCTTAAATATTTTACTACTACATTACACAAGCCGAGGCAAGATATTTCTTCCTTAAGTTTCTTAACATTTTGAGTTAAATAAGCTTAATATTAGACTTTAATATGGTATCAATAGTAACTCCTCATTAATTCATGCTTGAATAGTGTATCTCTAATTGTCGTGACAAAAATTCTTCACCTATTTTAATTTATATAAATTTTATAAAGAATAATATTTATCAAATTATTTTATAAATAAAATGGTCAAAAAAGAATATTTTGACTCAATGGACATTTTCTAGTTGCCAACTACACAAGATAAGGAAAAAGTTAATGCAAAAATTGAAATGTGATTTTCCATTCTTTTTCAATACGTCGCAATCTAAAATTTGGAAAAAAAGATTTATATATGCACCGTAAAAAAAGGAAAAATATTTAAATATTTCTTCCTTACTTTACATGTCAAATACTACCTAAACAAAAAACAATAAAGACCATGAAAACTTAGACGTGTATCAATTGTCTACATACTCTTCAAAACATGAAGTTGATAGGCAAAGAAAAGGTGTAGCTTGGTGAGATAGCAAACAAGGTCAAACAAGAATTGTAAGGTCTTTGGTAGGTGCACAAGAATGTTCAAAATGTGACCTAATTTATTTCTATGACAATACACACGATTGGATGGAGATGAGGATGAGCACCGGACGCATCAAAGTCGAGTTGGATTGAGTGAGACGTCAAGGTAAACTCGACTTGATGTTTCAAATGCATATGATGAGTATGTGTAAACAATTCTATATAAGTCTCCTACTTAGAGGAGGTGCTTATGGACAAGAACGTTTTCTTTATTGTTAGATCATAATCAAAATCATCAGTCTTTGGCAGAAAGGATTCTTTTTGACAAGTATTGCTTATGGTCCAAAGTTGAATGTTCCCATTGATTTGAAAGAGTTTATGAAGAATCAAACTGCTGCATTGCCTGCTGGCACTGTGTCGAAGTCCCACTGCTTTGTTCCGACAAACCCACATGCAAGAGCTTCGAAAGCTTTGGTGGTTGCAGGTTGGCTCCTGATGCTTTGTCTTTGAGAATTTGCAGAAGTTTGCAGTCTCAGTTGAGTTTTCAATGCCTAAAAAACAACCATGCTGCTGTTTTGTTTCTGAATACTCTTAACTTCCACCATATTTAAGTAGTTCAGTGTCATCTACCTCCAGTCTAGCATTCATGTGAAACATTTGGAAGTATATTTAAATCAATCAGAGTTCTTCTGTCAGATGGTTTGCCTCAGATCTAGCAGCACTGCTACAATGTCCTTCCCTAGAAGAACACTTGGTGTAACTCATCTGCACAAATATTATTTGTAACATTGGGATCAGTCTTTCCCACATGAGTCAGGCTCTAGGACAGTATTCTCGCTTGTTTGTTGTGGTGTACTCGAACTCAACCATCTTTGTCTTGCCATAGGTTCTAAATAAGAAAGTCGACCAGACTTTACCTTGCAGCTGGATTCACTGTTTATAAGCTTTTCACTGAACTCTTAAGCACTTTTATCCTTTAAGATGTGGTCATTAGGTGGCAATGTTGTGCTAGAAAATTTAAGCTCATTCTCAAACTGAGCAGAATGAAGAGCCTTGCTGCTAGTGCCGTTGCTCTTTACCCCAGACTTGTTGTCAGATAGTCAGTAACAGTATGAATATATCCATTGCCTTTCACAAGCTTTTTCTGGAGAGTTTCTAAGGAATGCTCTGAAGCAACGGCCTAACACCTTTGGGCTGCTCTGAGTTACACCCCCTGGCTAGTAGACGAGACCGAACTGCTTCCCAGAATAGATCATTTGAGTTTGCCTTGCTTAACCTGAAATCACCTGATGTCCCTGGAAGTAAGAGAAGAGCACACCTTGCCAACAGGTATCTCAGATCTGACTGCACCCAAAATGATGCCAGTGAGATCATACTTTCCATTACCAATTCTGACTGTAATCTTTAAACTAGAAAAAATTTTCCCTCGATCAATACATTGGTGGCCTGGAAAAAATAAATTGTAACCTTCAATAGGTTAATGAACATTATATCAACAAATAGAATGTCTTGATTCTAGAACAATATCACATGTCTCAGGTACGCTGATCAAGTTGAGATTCTAAAAGGTAACTCTAGAATGAAACAACAGAAACCATAGCATAGTAAGGGGGCATAATATACTCCCAAAATATGAAAAGACTAAATACATCAAAAAGATGTTCAACTAAACCATCAACCAGATGTTAGAAATATGAAGGCTGGTTTGAGAACGACTCTTGAACACTTCTTTATATAGTACTTCAAGCTAAGTTATAACAATTGAAATAACACTATTTGTTTGTCTAATAAAACAATCATATGTCCCACATGGTTATTAGTGCGTGTGGCATTTTTCTTGGATCTTATATGCATGTGAATAACATTTACATGTAAAATCATGAAAGAGTGTCGAGTCCATCTATCGTTGAGAAATGCACAACAATAGTGTGCAATATATTTTGCAATGGCTTCTCAAAATGATCTGTGAGCTCCTCGGAGATAAGCTTAAGAGCAAAAGTGGATTAAGCTGATGCGCAGGGGGCAGGAAGTCATTAACAGAATTTAAATTCGTAAATTTTAGAATCTAGGTGTTTTATAGAATCTTTTGTGTTGTTTCCATATCATGGTCAAATAGCCCGGATGAATTTTTGGTTATCATTGGCAGTGTGTAAGGAGTACCTTGATCTTTTGCATGCATGAATTCTGCCCAAATGTGCCATTGTCCGTGAGCACCTGTTGTTTGACTAAGTGAGGAGGCAGCCAATATGTAGAAGTCAATTGTTATTCTGCAGTTTGCCCAAGAACACTCCTCTGTCGATTTGTGTTGGAGTTTCAGAGATATTGCTAGTGTGAAGTCCTATCATAGGACTTGAAAT
This sequence comes from Curcuma caesia, assembly GCA_037834155.1. Taxonomy (NCBI): domain Eukaryota; kingdom Viridiplantae; phylum Streptophyta; class Magnoliopsida; order Zingiberales; family Zingiberaceae; genus Curcuma; species Curcuma caesia. The sequence goes on along the minus strand of JBBMKF010000034.1, from coordinate 4,313,216 downwards.
GTTTTACCCAATTTGATCTCTCCATTTCTTTATCCTCCCTCAACTTTCTTCCAAAGTAAACAAATCTTTGTAAGTAATTCCCACTTCCACTCATGAATTTTCTCCCATCACATCCTCCCCCCTTAGCATCCATCCATCACAAGGACCATCGTATATCCTTCCTCACAGACACATAATACATCTTTTCACTGCATATCATCTTTATTCCTGCTTCCCTTGGTGACTTAAATCTGGTGTGACAAGAATCATCACTGACTCCTTCCACTAAAAATCTGGTGCGTCAAAATGCATCTGTGGTATGCATCAGATCTGTAGAACCTTCCATAATAATAGGATAGTATGTCTCCCGTATTCTTGCAACCAATAAATTTGTTCACTTGGACATGATTCTTTCCAAAGATGTACAATCCAAGGAGAGAACTTGTTTTTTCATTGTAACTCTGGAGCAAGGTTCTGTACCAGCCAAGGGGATGTAAGTGTCACTGTGACTAGGTTGCTGCAGAAGAAAACAGGTATTCCCCTTATTATCTGATATATTGCTTCCCTTGATACTAGATCCATCAGATTTTGTTATGTGATCTGCTAAGTTGGTACATTGATCTTGACATGCAAGGTTATTAGCACTGGTAACTTGAGCTCTGTTGGTAAGTCCAGTGATTGTGTCCTTCAGTGACCTACCTGTTGCACTAATGCTGGAAAAATAAACTTCTTTCTATTCATGTGTGGTAAATTTATCCATGTGGCTAATCAACATAGTGGGGATGGCTAATCCTATTCCAACATTATAATCAATAGCAAGCATATTGCTAATACTAGTCATGCACGATTTTAGCAGAATGCATAGTGATTCTGTTGCTAGCTTTGGAATCTTCAGTTGACACCCATCTCCGATGCGAGGGCATAACAATGGTGCATCATAAAAACCATTTCTGACAGGGGAGTCTGCTGAAGGTAACTGATCAGAAAACATGTCAGCAATGTGCTCCTCTTCAATGTGGTTAAGTTTGTAAGAACCCTTCTATCAACACATTGAATAAAAAATGTTAGGATCCTGCACATTGCATGACAAATTTGAAGAAGAAATATCCAAATAACAATGCATAGTGAAACAATAGCTATTTGAGTTGCTGATTTGCAAGTATTATTCATCTTTCACCAAGAAAAGTTCATAGACGAAAACACTTTATTGGCATGATATATGCAATGTTCTTTAGTTAAGTTCATCTTAAATGAATTAAATTAACACATTGAGCAGAAATTATATAAGCACAGAACTTGCTAACTGCATTCCAACTAAAAATGTAAAATTAAGAAAGTGGTGTTCATCAGATTAGCTTACTTAAGCACTAAAGACAGGAGCACTTTGAAGCGTGTGCCTCTTACAAGATTTGAGGCTAAGATCAAAAGGTCAAGTTTCAGGTGGTTCTAATCACAATTTCTAAATTATCCTTCGAATGAAATTCCTTATGGGGACGGTCACAATCTTGACACGCTGCCTCAGCACAATGTGCCTTTCGGATAGTGATGCACCTTGCCTGGTTGCAATAATGCAGGGTGGTTGGAGAGGCAAGTGCCCCTAGAGGATGCCATAGCTGAAAAAAAAGAGCTCACCAGGACAGATCCTATGTAGAGCTGACAAAGAAGTTGAGTGTAGCAAGTCAACTCAAAGAAACTATGGATTCAGTCAATACCTTTATATGCACAAATTGTTGAGGATTTATCATACCAGCATGAACTTTGGTGGAAAAAAACACTTGTCTAGCAATGTCAAAGATTTCTCATGACTTGAGAACACTTATGACGACAGTTGGATTGGTATTAAACTATGTGGTATAGATTGAATACAGTGTGAGTTATGGAAATAGATGCATGATGAATGTTTCTGACAATGTCATATTGGTCGAATGAATAAGTTATGTGTTAATGGCAAGGCATCGCAACAGGACTATCAATATAGGGACACAAATAACTGCCAACATCACTGTCAACACCTCCTATTGTAAACTTCATATGCAGTGACCATTTGTAGTAGCAGGAATTAGAAACCACTATTAGCGTCAATTAAGAAAAGTAGTATTACATAAATCTTTTAAAAAGCTAATCTTTGATGTTTTTTCCAACCTGAAACTTCGAACAGGGTTCAGTTCAACTCGAAGTAAAAGGATAAGCAAGGAAGAGTAATCACACCACTGATGCAGAAAATAGGAACGTAAGAGCAAGAAAGCAACCCTAATAATCAGTATGAAGAACACGACAACGACCGCTGCCCATCGACAAAACCCACACACAAACACTTGGAATCCTCCCACAACTATTTCCTCCAACAACATTCTCCGATCGACCAATTGACAACCAAAAATAAGATCCCTCAATCCTCGAATAGGTCGCTCTGGTTCTACGGTACTGTGAACCAAACCATCAGCCCTACACACTGCGCCGATCCACATTCCAGAGAAATATATAATAATAATAAAATCACATCTTGATGAGGATTTGCGTGACGATTCATGAAATTGCACACAACAAGAAGAACAGCTCGAAATCATAGCGCGAGCACAGTTGAGAAAAGCAGGAACTGGAACGCTTACTAACAAGAAAGCATAGAAAGAGAACGAGATCGGAAACAAAGCTCCGGTAAATGGTATATCGATGGCTAGGCACAGATTGGTTACGAATGCTTTGTGTTCATCACTCGATTGATCGATGAGAAGAAAAACGGCGAGAGAATGGGAGAGAACGACGAGGCGGAGCAGCGGAGATCTGATAGAAAATAAATGATTTCTAACTTGCCCCCAGATTTTACTAGATATTTTAAAATACCTTTAAAATTTTAAATAATATTAAATTATTTTTTATTGCCAGAATATTTTCTTTCTATTAATAATAAGTATTTAAGGTAACAATTTAAGAATATTAAAATAGATATTTCATTAATAAATCTTAGAGAACATTTAGAAAAGCTGACAAATATTAAATGTATTTTAAAATTATTTAGAATAAAACTCATTTTTAAAGTACCATCATATCAATTTAAATTCAAAGAAATTCTTAATTAAGGAAAGTGTTAATTTATAATAAATTAGCTAAATCTGATAGCATGTTTATTTTAATTTGATTAATAAATTTATATTTACTCGTAAAAAAATCAGTAAATTGAATGGAGTATTGCATGAAAAAATCATTCACAAAAGTTGAACACAATCCTTGTTCCAGCTAAATCAATGAGCTTCTCTAATGGCTGAAGTTGCTGTTGCGACGTCCTCCTTATGCACCGCCACTGCCGCAGCCGACGACGACGACGATGACGACGACGATGACGACGACGACGCTGTTGAAGAACAACTCGGATGCGATGCCGAGTGCAGCTAGCGGAGACGTCGACGGAGTTGAAGTTGAAGCAATCGAAGAAGAAGAACTCGATCGATGATTCCTTCTTCTGGTCGCAAATCGTACGTCGAGAGATAACTCACGGCAACGTCGACGCATTCTCCGATTGATCTTTGTTCTCCTTCACCGCGCGAATAGACAATTCTTCCGGCCGGCCATCTTCGGCTATAAAAAAGACGTCCTTTTTTGTATAGAATCAAGGAAAAGGAAAAGGAATTCAGTAATCTATGTTTCTTGTATACAAAAAAGGACGTCGTGATCAAGGAAAAGGAATTCAGTGATCAAGGACGTCGTGATCACTGAATTCCTTGTAATATAATCTATGTTTCTTGTAAACATAGATTATACTGAATTCCTTTTTTTAATAGAATCATGGAAAAGGAATTCAGTGATCAAGGAAAAGGAATTCAGTAATCTATGTTTTTTTATATAACAGTTACAAAATCATAGTTATTACAACTGTGTGGTAATTCAGTAGTAATAGTTATAAAATTATAACTACTATAACTGTATGACAGTTTAATTGTAGTAATTATGAAATCATAACTACTATAATTATATAATAACTATGATTTTATAGTTGTTATAATGTATTTTTAATTTAAGATTTATATGAAAAAAATAAAAAAGAAATAATTGTAAAAATAATATACCATTTTAATAAAAAAATTAAAATGAGATTTTTTTTTAATTAGGTAAATAAACGGAGGTTTTTTTATCCTTGCCTAATATTTACATACAATCACATGAGAATATGCTATGCTATATTTAGATTGAGCGCTGCACACGAGGAGACCAATCGGTGGTCAAGCACGGAATCATAACACGTGTCAATTCAATCCTAATCAAACTCTTAAGTAGAGTTAAGTTGGCTATTCTAGATAGATATTACTGGATAAAAATTGAATTTCGATAAAATATAAGAAAACATATTTTTCATCCTGATCTATTATAACTTTCCGACCTATCTTCTCATAAATAATTATGGGGGCCTATCATGTAACGCCATCAGGATGAATTTCATCTTTTATTACAACGACATTATTACACATGTCAAATTAAATCAAAGCATAGGGTAGAGCAGAACAACATTAGATTTTTCTACTTTCCATTAAAATAAGATAAAATACCTATAATTTTAATTAAAAAACTAATTTAAAAGTATTTTAATTTATCTTTTACATTATTATTATTATTATTATTATTATTATTATTATTATTAAAAGTCTGATTGAGTACGATCAGATCAGGGTCGAGCCAGATTGACCACATCCGGACCCAGGCCGTTGCTAATCCATTCACACTTTTAGTGACTTGATATAGTCCCAATGATCAGGGCTCGTCGCTCAGGTCCCTTGCCAACTCACGCTTAAAAAGAGCAACCCCCCATCGTCATTATTATTATATACGAACCCGCCGTTGCACTCACCCGCTTACCAGCGGTGATTTGACCTGCTTCCCCCTTTCGGCCAAAACGACGCCGCGGAGGACCGCACCCTAACTAATGGGGCCGAAGGGTTCCTTTTGCATTATATAAACTTCCATGAACCTTTTTGCAAGTGCCACCGAAGCTTCGCTGACTTCAGGTCACCCCATAAATTTATGGGAACCCTTTGCACTTTGCTCCTCCAAGTTATTCATTCTAATACTCTTAATTTCTGTAATGTAGAAGTGATCTTTTCAACACCCAAATGACTCATTCGAGAAGCATTAAAGTTAAAAACCATCATGTAAATATTTGATTAAATATTTTTTAAAAAAATTTGAAATGTATTTTGGCACAATTAAAAAGTATGGGTTCGAATGTAAATTCAAAAATATTCTTTTAGATTTTTACGAGGACTTAATCGCAAAATACCATCTCGAGCAAATTGCTCTATGAAAAAGGAAGCTAAGCGGAGCGAAGCAGAACGCGACTCGCTCCTCTTTCTCCTCTGCCTTGTTCGATCCCAATAGTTATTAGGGCGCTGGGATCTTCGCTCAGGGTCTCGGAATCGAGGAGGGTCACTCGATAATTCGTTGGAGCAGTTTGTGCATTCCGCGTCACTGTGCTGTTCCCGTCAGTGACTTTGATCAGGTGAGCGATTTGAAGCCCTGTCGATGATGTGATGGGCGTTTGATTTGTGTCCGATGGAGCGGGAGGGTTGAGTGATTATATTCGTTGCTGATGAAGGCATGGCGGCTGCGGCAGATCATGGGAGAGCAGGCAACGTCGAGAGGGACATCGAGCAGGTAAGGGTATTCTGCGTAACAATACTGCTCTTTTAGTTTGTTTCGTGGAAGAGAAAGAATTTGGTGTGTCAAGTCTGTAGATGCGAGGCTGATTAGTGTATTACTCACTGTAATTTTCTTGTTAACGCTGGAAGTTTCTTTCCCTGTAAATTAGTAGCTTAAGCCTGTGGTAGTAAAAATCTTTCTCACAGATATATTGAGATTTACTGGAATCTGATTTCAAGCTAAATGCTTGTATTTAAGTGCTCAGTTCATGTAATAAAATCCCAGTTCCTGAGGCATAAGTGTTTCATGTTGCTGTTATATTCTCTCCTTTGAGACTTATTGTGATTGCTGCCTTGTTTTTGTGTTGTTAGTAGCAACTCTTCCAAAGCCTCAAGGAAAAAATTGCTCTGAATTAGTTACCTTTGCTGCTTAAAATAGTTCAGTTTAACAAACTAAACCGACATGTTCAAGCTAAATGGAAACCAAATCATATGCCCGAGGAAGTTCTGTAATCAGTAAATGGGCTTTCTCTTGTATGCTCACTGTATGATGGCATGTTTTGAAGTAAAAGTTTCAGTAGGAAGAATAGACAAGCTGCAAACTTCATCAGATCACTACTCTGAGTTAGATAACGTATGTTGTTAATGATGATCATTGTCCAGGAGGCCAACAATTATTTTTCAGAAAGTCTTGAAGGGGTAAGATTGAAATAGGAGGATTATATAAGGATAGAAAACAGGATTTTCTAAGCCAGTGGTGAAATTTGTTGAGGTAATTATAGTGTAATCATGAAATAAGTGTTGCTAGCAACCAAAATCTTTGTGCTTGTGAATCATAATAGTATTATTCAAGGCTATTTGGCTACCAAAACTTTGTCATTATCAGATTTGCTGGTTAACTAATTAGACAACATGGTATTGGCAAGGATAAAATTAATGCGTACTAGAAGGGGATCAAAATTCAAAGGCTCAAAGCTCAAAAAATTACTTTAAATTCTGAACCAAAAGGCTAGCTCCCTGTTAATATTTATGCTGTCTGATTAGGGTCTTCTGAAGTTATTATTATTGTAAAAATAACAAATAAAAAAAAGTTAGGAGATAAATTACTACTGGCTGAAACATTATCAAAATACTTTATTTTGTTTATTCTGGTATTTGAACGTTGTTAATGACACATTTCCTCTAGTGTTTCATATTCTTTGTTATTGAGTATTCCATCTAATTTTAATATTTTTGTCTGGATTTTTGTGCACTATGGTCTCTCTCTCGAGATGATCAAATTGTTTTATTGTGAAAAGAATAGAAGATAAATTTCACAGTTCTTGAGAGAGTATATATTATATAAAACAGCCCGCGATACATACGTGATTCCTACACACATCTAAAATGTGTCTGAACTTTTGTTCCTCTTTTCAACCCTAAGTGGTCTTAGGTCTAGCTGACTTCCTATTCAGGATAGGCAGTAATTGGCCTCAATTATACCATTTGCCTTATCTGATTTGGACTTTAACAGGCTAACCTGCTCAGGAAGTTGCTCAAGGACCCTAAACATGTCCGTCACTTCACCATTATTTATTACCACTCCTTTTATTAGGCTTTGTGCAAGTACACATCATGGTGGAATTTTAGCAACATTTTTCTAGTTTGTGAATTCATTATGATTGATTTGTGTCCTGAACTGTGCCTTTTCTAGCTATGCTTTCAGGCTTAATAAATTTGTCTTGCACTTAAACAATAGGATCTTTAACCCGGTCTCTAACAGGCTATTACTGCATTGAAGAAGGGAGCATACTTGCTAAAGTACGGGCGCAGAGGAAAACCAAAATTTTGCCCATTCCGCTTATCCAATGTAAGCTCTATGCCTACCTATGAGTAAAAGTTA
>JBBMKF010000034.1:4280151-4303244 GCA_037834155.1 Curcuma caesia | reverse complement strand
TGTTACAAAACATCGGCGAACATTACAGTGTACATGAAAATAGCATAACAAAAAGAGCCAGCGTTACAGACACGGTACGTCCCCACATGTGTTTGCAACTTCTAACACGTCGAATTGTTTTACCACTATAAACTTCTATAAACTTCTATTATACCAAATATTTGACATTCTTATCATGGAGACAGGTTGACATTTTTTTATCTGAATTGGTTTCTGTCAGCCCGGTTTGTAGGTTTTCTAATGAGAAATTTCTGCTGACGATTCTGCAAGAGGTAAAATCATCAAAAGCCCTGATTTTAGTCTTGATTTCTTTTCAATGATACTAGAATTATCGTTTCGCAGGGTGTATGTATTTTGATCCGAAACATTAACTAATGCTAACTGAGCTGGGGACGAGAATGAAGCAGCAAAGAGTGTCGTAGAAGCTGCAAAACCCCGGAAATATTTCTATCGATAACAAAGTATTTGCAGTTATATAGTAAATGAATTATTATTAAGCTATTCAAACTCTAAAAACATGTGCATAAGCTATTCACAATTGTTTCCTTCCCCACCAAATATGTTATTCAAGGACAAATTACCATATACATTTGCAATTTATTTATATAGACCTACGCAATTTATTGGTGATATTCCATGTATATCTCATTTCTATTTTTTTTTAACAAGTATCTGAGTTCATCATGTAACATTTAGTTCGATAAAAATAGAGTGCAATTATCAATAGTTACTTAGTCTAATCCCAAATTTGAGCTCTCTAATGTATCCTAGATGAGATTTGAATCTCCTTGTCTAAGAAATCTATCTCATCTCTTACCATCGCATTATAATCCTGGAGCCGAGTACGATACACATTCATCTTGAATATGCACGATAGAAACTTGCAAAAGTCATTCTTTGAATTCATAGGCTGACTCATGCCAAGCATCATCGGTAGCAGCATGTAGTTGAAACCCTAAATCACACCAAGAATTGCAATTGGGATCAATAGGCTCAAGCTTTTGACAAGGTAAGCTAGGGTGAACTGAAATCTTAGAATTCCTTTTCCCTACCTGGGCCGGGTGAACACAACCTAAAGCAAAAGCATTGGATATTGTTTTGAACCACATGGATCAATTATAAAGTTAGTATTAAAATATAAATAAATTAATCAACATAAAAATAAATCACAGCAAATTGGACAATTCAGTGAGGCCCCACTAATTGACTCCACTGGTTCTTCTTTGGCTAGGTCTCTAATTTCAGAATCCATATATAGCCAAATTTGTTTCTTGTTTCCAGGCTCTTGATATTCTGGATATCCAGTGCAAGAAACAATACAGAAGCATACAAAGTTTTTGTTGCATGAATGAGATCTGAATAGTAATACATGGAATATTCCCCCATTCGTGTTCAAGCACTCTGAAGAAACAAACGTTCACAGTGTACTGCAACTGTATCTCCGAACCACTGCTCCTCGGCTTTTTGGATCTTCTATGTTTGTCCACTCATTTCTGAAGCAAGTCTTGATTGGCCGCTCGACATGGTAGGTTTTGGCTTCCTTTTCTATCCGCAAACAATATGCATCGAATGTGCCTACAGTCACATGAAGTCTGAAATCTAAACTGACTAAGAAGTTGAGCTCTAGTCTATTCATTTCCAGTGTGCTGATACCTCCAACTCTTGCATAATATGCGTTGCTGCAAAAACTGCAGCCAAATAACATGAACGTCACTCACATAATACGCATGAAATTCTCAAGTCATTACAGATAGTGTAAACAGAGCCAAAAAAATGTTTGGAATTATGAGGAATCAACGACAAACAACTAAGAACTCTTTAAAGCAAAAGTACTAAGAAACAGTCGTGCATCTCATTTTGCGATTCATTTGATGAGTACAACATGAAACACTAATCTCCATGCAGAAGTTATTAAGTTAATCGCGACCAATTGATCTTGTAGAACACTAAGGATTCTCATTTAAACCATATAACAGACTGCAATAATAATACTTAAAACAAAGACATTTTCTACCACATCTTTAGATTGCACTATCAACTTGCAAGGATATACATATATGAGCCTTCCAGGATACAAGGCTTTACATTCAATCATTGACTAAATAGAGTTAATAGTTAGGAGTGAAATGACCAGAGTTGAAAATTCTTAGGGCCATTTTGAGAAGGAAATAAACTTTGGGGGTAAAGTGAAAACTACCATACTTATGCCTATGAAAAAACAATATGCATGGCAGGTTCTTGTGAATTTCTCTTCGCTTGCTTCCCTAAGGTTTTCGCAACAACCATCAATCAGGATGTGGCACATTAACACGGCTAGACCGAAATACATCAGAATGCAATATACGAGGTTAGTTCACTTCCTTAAGGTGTCCAATTTATAGAGCTGGTCTTATTCCATTGAAATAAAAGATTAACATGATCTTGCTAATGTGAAACATAATATGAGATATTTATCATTTTATTTGATATTTTAATCATTTTAGTAACTAATCAATATACAGATTGCCAAAGAAGCTGTGTTTATTTACTAACCAAAAACAGAAAAGAATAAGAACTTACGCATCATCCATAAACTTGGCAGCGATGACAACGCTTGTGATGATCAACCGATGGACATTAAGGGAGGTCAAACAAATGCTTGGTTGTTGAAGGAATCTCTCAATGTATATGTATCCAAGAAGAAAGCAAGATGGGCTGCAATTTGCATACTTGAAGATGCGCTCAATGTACCTCTGTATGCTAAGTGTTGGTGCTCTCATACCACTGAAGACACTTGCACTTTCCTTTATTTCAAAGGAATCAAGTTTATTTTCCGCCTTCTCGACAGTTGTCTCAAGAATTGAGGATATAAGGGACAATATCCTTGGGAACCTGGGAACCTTCTTGCATGATGTGCTCAGACCCAATGATAGGTAGGCCTCAGGATTTGTAGCTTCGGTGTTAGAAGCGAACATGAGAATTCACGAGTCAAATTTAATTCTTCTTCCTTGAAAATCATGTAGCATGGTCAAACAATGAAAAACAATCAGTAAAATTGAAGAAAACTATATCTTGAAGAATAACTAGGAGATCAAATCAATTATGAAAAGAAAAGATCTAGGAAGAAGATGGATCCACAAGCTATCTATGTTAACTTTATTGCTCCCTCCACAATCATGTAATTTTCTCAAACAGTCAATAATAACTAGCAAAATGTCTTTTTGGAAACAAAAACAATAAAAAAAAAAACATCCTGGCATTCATATAAAAACTTGAAGCACTAGGAGATCAAACCATGTATGAAAAGAGTAAGAACCTACTGGTATATTCAGTTATTCAAAATTGCATTTTATGTTTATTGTAAATATCCTAATTATATTACAACAGTAGACAACATTAACTATTTATTTAGGGTCAATCACTTTAGTCGTTCCTTCATTTAGCTTACTGTAGTATTCTCTCTAAACTAACTGAATGCTTCTTATACAGTTTTCTTAGGCCCCAATTGGCCTATACAGTTCCTTCATTCAACGTCTTTTGACCATATTCTGAAAGAATATTATATACATTGCCCGCGTCCATTGGTCTCCCGAGCTATTGTTAGCTTTGGGAGTAGACCTTCACCTGCTCATTTTTAGAAGGCTCCTTGAAGAAGTGAAGATTCCCATGACCAATAAGACTCCTCACTTTTTGCCAATGTGGCACTAAAACCATCTTGAACATCTTAGACATTTTCTTGGATCTTATCTACCACAATTATACCTAATTATTGTGAAGGGGAACTTTTTCTTTTTGTTTCTACTTTTCTACATTTAAATTCTATGCAACTTGATTACACCTCGCCTAAACTAATTTTTCATATTATTCTCTTTCAAATCAGCCAACTCCCTGTCAATGAAGCATTGCTCATTTCAAAACCATGTAACATGACTTCTATAGTAACCAGAGATGGATCTAGAGATGGATCTAAGATAGGGTTGTCGTGAGCTCTAGCCCAGCCCCAAAAAAACTTACATAGGTATTTTATAGCCTATAACTTGGCACCAAGGAGAATTGATGTGTTCTTTCTTTCTTTCTTTTTCTCTTTGTTCAATTTGTTTTGGTGCTTAGCCCACCCCTTCCACACCCAAAGACCAGCCCACCTCTAATTCTTGGATCCGTCCCAGATAGTAACCAAAGAAATATCAATCGTTCTCTCCAATTGAATAATATATTCAAAATATTTAGAAAATTTAAATGCACATATTTTATGTTCATCTAACCACACTACTTCCTCAGCTCCTATTCTCAAATTGCAAAACAAATATATAGTCTTAGTTTTAATCAACTTTGTAATTTCGACTCAATAACTAATAATGATAGTTTTGATGCATCCTCCATAATTTTATAAAATCAAACCAAAACACCACTAAACTTTAAAATGTTCATATGATGTCTGACCTGCCACAGATCTTCTATCTATGCATGTGTTTGAATCAGAGGTGAGCTGATACCCCGTCAAGGTTTTTCCTTGATTACTGACGCACCCTAACGAAATTGTAACAAAATTTGCTAATGTGGAAAAAGAGGCTTCTGCATATTTCATTTTTACACATAAAGACAATAATCATAACTCTGCTATCACATCAGTAGCCTCTTCGTGACTTGTCCAGAGTACAAAGAAACCCCCGAAAGTTACAAGTCACCCAAAAATTACGCAACTCTTTTTGGAAAGAAAGGAACACTGTAGATAAAATTCCAAGCAGACCAAACTATCAGCTAAGAAAATGGACTACTAATTGTCAAACTGAAAAGAAATGGAGTCATGACCTCTTCTCCCATCTACAGAAATTCATCCAACACAAGTGTTTATAATCACTGTAGCTGAGATTCACACCAGAATAATGAGCCAAAGAATCAACTTTGACCAAGTTCTCCTAAAATTCAAACGCCGTGCCAATAGAACCCAAAAGGAAAAAAATCCAGACAAGGTGAATGAATCACTTACAGTTTGTTCATGAACTGATCTTCTCTTCCCCCAATCCCTCCTCGCCTCTGACCTCCACCAGAAATGGCATGGATAAGTGTGGATCTACCTCTCCTCCGCGGGCATTCCACCACCTATTTCTTGCCTCAGCCGTCACAACGGCGATCAATGGTGGGAGAGCAACTCACCTTCCACTAGCAATTTAATGGTGCCTTGTCCAATCCCACTAGTTGGTGGACGAGATCGAAAATGGCGATGGAGAAGCGAGCAGAAATATTAAAACGAAAACAAAAATCGCGCGGTATAATACTCTGCTTAATCCCATGTGTCGGTGGGCGTCGGCGCCAGTAGTGGGATCGGCACCAACCGTTCCCCACAATGCTACCAGCCATGCGATTAGCTGATGACTGGTCCCCGCAATTTTGTCAAACCGCGAGGAAGGTGCCTCTGCGGTGCGCAACGCAAAAACAAGCGCTGAGATGGGCGGATGGGTTAGTTAATCTACAACTGGAATTGGACCGAATCCCAGCCCTGTCTCACTGTTATTCTCAAGAGTCCGCTCTCAGATCCGAGACAGCGTCCACAGTTACGCCGACTAGGAAAGTGGCGTGGTCCTCAAGTGGACCGTACTTGTTGTTGGGTTCTTTACTTCTTTTTGCTGGAATTTCGTGTATGATGTTTCGGACTAGAGAGCGAGAGACGAGCGGTGTGCCATGACAGCTTACCCACTGGGTAGCTGAGTTAGTGGGGTGTTGTTTTCGAGTACTAATAATAAGTTGGGTAAAGAAAATAGTAAATTAGTAGTAGGTGGTTTAAATTTATGCAAAGGTAAATTTTCATTATGACCTATACTTTCTTAGAATCTTCAAAAACACCCTTCAAAAATTTCTAATTGCAGTCCTTCCATTTACCTCGGTAAAAACAAACGAGGAAAAAGCTTTTTTTTTTTTTGATACATTTTTATGAAATATTTTGAAGCAAAATTATATGACAAATGTAATTTTGCTCAAGATGCTATCAAGTGTAATTATACTTGAACTCAAAGCTACTCCAACTTCAGCTTCTTATTTGCTTCAGGATAGTCATCGAGCAAAACAAGGTCGTCGTCGTCATCGTCATCATGGTCATTGACAGGAATTGAGAGAACCTCGCGGTCTTCTTCTTGATGTCCTTTTCTTTCCAATGTAGCAAGCAGTTTTCTCTTAGCGTCGAGCATTTCTGCAGCTAATTCAACCACTTCAGACTCTGTTGGTTGTTCCACTGTTATTTGATGATCAGCAGATGTGCCTTCTCCATTTCTTGTAGCCGTATCGACTTTCTCAGGAGCTGTCCATCCTGATAGGACCATTCCGTCGGGTTCTTTCTGCTCATCGAAGTCGTCCCTGCATGATTGAGAAGCAACAGTCAGCGATGATAACTAGACTGATTCGAGAGCAGTAGAGCAACATACAAAAAGGGATAAATTAAGAAGAAAGCATATGGAACAAGCGAATCATCATATGCTAATCTGTCCACATGCACAGGGATCCTATCTGAGACAAAATTGCAATCAGACTAAATAGGATCAAGACTTTTCTCACTTAAATCTTGGACAATACTAAAGAGGTACGTGCCACTATGAATTCATGTTTGAATCCTTCTACGACTCTTCATTCTGAGCACCTATGACAGTGAAGGTTTCAAGGAGCTGTCCCAGTTCCACAAGCGATTCAGTGGGCAGAACAAGATGTTTTTACCCACGCCAATTGCTCACAACATAGGCTTCTTGTGATGCTTCAACTAGTTTCTACATATTCAAGGATTTCTACACGACAAATTGGATGTGGTGTGTAGAGTTCAATCTTCGATGAGAAGTACATAGTATGCGTAAGTATCACTTATTTGAACTTAGTATCACATGGCACACTGCACTTGCTGGTCTTTGGGAGGAGCCATTAAACAAGAGCAGGACTAACAAGAAAGAGTACTCCAGGTAGTATAAGTTCAGAGTAGCAAGAAAAGACCTGTGTTTAATGTTTATATGACATTTTAACTCCTGCTGAAAATCTTCGACTGTGAGCATGGTGCCATCGGTAACTGGTGCAGGGAGGTCTGCTAAGTTCTGAAAGATAAAGGTGCAGAACAAAATTGTAGGAACTGCGATAAAAGGTAAATAGTGTCAGAAAATAGGAAAAAAAATGCAGAAGAGTTGACAACCTTGTTGAGGTTTAAGGCATAATTAGCAGCAACATCTTCCTCCAGATCATCGCCCACCTCATAGATAAGGGTTGTAGCTTGCATTACCATGGGGAGATCCATGCCCAATTTGACTTTTATTATCTTGTCGACGATATCTCTCAGTGTTGTTGTTCGAGTGTTGACTTCAAGTAGTAAGGGTGTCTGTTTACAATCAACATTGTTAAAGAAGATAGAGAAAAAAAAACAAAGAAAAGCAAAGTGGATGGAGAAGCTCACCTCTGAACAGACATAACAAGATTTGTTAGGCTCGAAAGGCTCTACCGGCATCAGAAGCATCTTTCTAGATGGATGTTCAAGACAATATGTCATCCTGAATAATGAACATATCAATTAATGCCCAAACAAGTTTGACAAAGTATCAAAGAAGAAAGTGCAAGTCAGAAGTATGATACATGAGGCTGTTGCTAATGCAAAGTTAGTTCACAGCCATAGCTTTCTAAGAAAAAATTCTTTCTCAAACACTGTTAAACACTAATCACCAAGTCCAAATAAGTAAGATTATCTTAAACATTGTTACACAACTTATTGTTAATGATAAAATTATCCACAGAATGTAAACTTTTTAGTTTAGTATGCACATAGAGAAGGAACCAACCACATGAAATATCAAGAAAAGATAGAAGTGAATTTTGACCCATTTATCAAAAATTGAACAAAATAGGTACAAAATTATATATGCGTACCACTCGACCAGTAAAAGTAGATTTTGAGTAAATTTCAGAATTTCCAAACATAAGTCCCTTCTCCAATGCAAGTGCCAAATGTTTTTTGTAATATTGTTTTGAAATGAAAAAACCAAAATGACAAGTATTGACCAAGGTTCATCAAAACACACCTACAATTCTCAAAGTCTTCTTGGAGTACCTTGATTGCTTCGATCACAATCAAACCAGCAATAATAGAATTAGTTGTTGCAACAGCATGCACAATGTTGCCAGCAATTCCCTTAGAATCAAAAAGGCTATGTAAAGGTATCCCAAAGCAAGATGCCCTAATATTTGCGGCGGCAGTAACAAATTCTACAGCCAATTGATCATCTTTGTCAAAGGTAAGGCTCCCAATATCCTGAAAGTCCAAACAGAAATCATAATCGGGCCACCTGAAAATAGAAATCCAAATAACATATGACAAGCAAAACAATAAGGACCTTCTCTCGCTTCTCAATGAATAACTGTAATGACTCTAAGAACACTCTTGAATTCTCAGCAAGATTCCAAACCTCCTGTGGGTCGTTCAGACCGAGAAAGGGTAGGACAGACAATGACAAATCATCTGTCAAGCAGCCTTTTTCAGGATTAGTATTCTGCAAGATGAATTTCTCGGGCAGCACATCTCTAAGAAAGATTGGTCTAGGCTGGCTTCTGTTTTTCCATGTTTCTTCATTAGCCAAAGCAGCTTCAATGTTATATCCGAAAACATGGTCATAGATCTTTTTTCCATACTGCTTGGGATCCTCGTCTGGGGCTCGCTTAAATATGTCTTCCATAGGTTTTTCTGAATTAGATGCATCACCGCTATGTACAAAGAGATCGTTCTCTTGATATTTATCACCAAACAATTTTGTGAAGAGCAAGTCCTTTGCCCAAACTATGCAGTGAATAAACTATAAAAAATAAATAAATGAATAAAGGAAAGAAGTCGCTTGCCATTTAGGAAAAAAAAAAGCTAGAAAGCTATCTAGTCTTATTTAACAAAAAGATAACATTGACTCGTGTGAGATCTCCTTCAACTAAACATTCTAATATTTATAAGTAAAATTCACAATACACATACATGAAAAGATCATTAAGAGTAGGAGGATTTGGGAGTTGTGATGTAAAATGATCCAAATCAGTCACTGTAATTCTGTAAAGTATATTGTGCAAGGATTTCAAATGGCATATATTAATCAAGGCTAAAGTACTTCTCGCTTGCTTAAAGATTGAAACAAGTGTCATTAGCAGATTTGTTTTACTAAACCATGGTGCTGATATGCAGCTTCCATGTTGCAACAAGTTTACAACCTCTACTGCATCCAACGGTACAAGAACAGCTTCATTGAGATTTTAAATTAATGTCAAAGCAGTAGTAACAAAAAAATCACACAAGAGAAACTATGCAAGCAAAAAATTCGAAGGAGAGATTTCATGTCAAAGCAAATGTTGAGCAATAACACCTGGTGAGTATGGCTACCTATAAAAAGAATTAGAAAGGAAATAACCAGCTTTGATGATAATGATAACCATCAAAAAAGATTTTGAGATTCAACCTTCGATGGAGTACTGGTGATTGTGCAGACAGGATAAGTCTTCGGCATAGGTTTTGGTTGACATTCGTAGCACTCAGTTCTACCCTTAACATGCACAGTAACCTGGCGATATGGAAAAATATATACATTAACCAAATGAAGTTATCAAGAAAAAGGGACAAGAGTGTATTAAACACCAGAAATTGTATGCGATTCACATTAATACAGAATAAAAAAATGAGAGTAAACTAACATCTGCATATCATAAACAGAATGAGTGATCTACAGTACAAACAGAAAAATCAAAATAAAAGGAGATTAACTAAAGCTTCAGGAACCAAACATTGTTAAGTGTTGCCTAGTAGTTTGGAGAAGTGATTAATAATAAAATTAAAGTTTGCATTTGATGAAGTGTAGACCAGGTCGTTTGCTCACCTATAGTATCAAATTTGTTGAAGGCAATCAGGAAAACACGTACTGGTGTAATGAAACAAAATAATTTGATCTACATCCATAATGATTGAGTTCACTAAATGCTTAGAGACATATAAATATATATTGAAAATAAAAAAAATTCAAGATGAAAATGGATAGAATGGAATATAGTTGTTTGCTCATAATGTGACAAGAATTATAAGAGTTCGCTGAAGAACAATGGTAGAAACAGAAGGGACTAATGCACTGAATACATTCACAACAATGAGATCCAAACATCAGTAATATGTTATGTAAGAGAATAAATAAGTTTATTATGATAAGCTGGGCCTAGCAAATGGCTGCCATGATAAACCCATTGTTGCAATACATTTAACACCATTTTGAAAATGTAAAGAGATTTAAGGAGCCATGCCATTGTTTGACATAAGACATTTCAGCTTAGTCTTGAAAAACATATGACAAAATTCAATTTATTATTGACACTATTGATGTATGGGAACTAAATTGGTTCAAAACTATATTGTTGATAATGTTGGTGTGACTCATTCCTTGAAAAAAAAAAATTCTTGAATATAGTATATTAGAATGATCTAACTGACAAATTGAAAGTTTGGAAACATGTGACCACATAGATGCCATCTGGTGCACGTGTGTGCATCTATAGGTCAATTGCAATATGATAGTGCAACTGCTTTTCAGAATAATATTCAAGAAGCTATCTTTTGAGTTACTTTTTTGTGCAAAGCCCCCACAGTAAATTTGCAAGAGGGCATTGACATATTGCTTGCGAATGAATCTCTTTCAGAGTATTGCAAAGAATGAAGCATGGTCCTGCAAATAGGTCTATAATGTTTCAAACAAAGAATGCACTAGGAAAAGGTATGTTGCAAAATTGTGCACTATGAAATACTCTACATGAATCATCATCAACAAATACTCAATCCTACCTGCCCTAAAAATCCTGTTGTTCCACTTTCAACCAAAGGGACTTCAGCAGCCAAACAAAGACGATTAACATGCCGTCTAGCATCCAGGTTATCCAGACCATTTAATACAACATTAAATTGCTTTAAAAAATCTACGTTAAAGTCAGGATCCTTCACATTTGCATGGTAAGGTGTTATATTAATGTGAGGTACGAACTTCAAGACAGCATCTCGAGCAACCTGATATTAACAGAAATGTTATGAAAGATCCAGCATTACAACAAGTACATTGTGAAGAGGACTGAAAAATATTAACATGAATATCACATTCAAGAAAAACAATTCAATCAACATACTTTGGCCTTGGACTGTCCCACATGCTCTTGTCGAAATAAAAATTGTCTATTCAGGTTACTGACTTCAATGGTGTCCATGTCAATCTGCATAATCCAAACAACACAGAGATGCACAATAATAGCTAGCATAAGAAGGTATAGCAAAACTACTACAAGTTTAAAACTCCAACGAGATGACAAATTGTCTCACAAAATACTCTTCTTTTTTTTTTTTGCTTTCTGTAGATAGCACCTAGTTCACAATACCAATTTATTATTTTGGTTGAGATCGCAAGATTAGTATAGGTATTGGAATTGTGACAAGAAAAAGATAGATACGAGAATATTTTGAAAAATAAAATTAAAACTAGTGAAATGTGATAAAATGGAAGGTAATCTCATTTCCTAAAAGAGAAAGAATCAGATTGGAATATCTTAGTGTAGTAACCAAACATTTTTATCACCAAAGCCATGATGATGTTATGATAGTTTTGATGTATTCTACACCCAACATTCTTCATAAGGTCAGTTCCAGAACTAAATAGGAGCAAGATGAATTCACCAGAACTCATAGCCATTTTCTCAATGTGCCTTTTTCCGCAATTAGATTTCTTCACAGCAGGTTGATATCTCATACCATTTTAGAAGTCAACTAATACCCCATTTGTTCTAGATACTGTCAAAACATCAAAGCCAACAATCCATGCCAGGCATATAATAGAAGTTCAACCATGCATCATTGCCAAAATGAGAGCAAATCTTCCTTTGTTCTCATTTTAAAGGTAAGAATTTAAAATAATGAACATTTTTTGGAAAATAAACCCATCCACTGCTCACCAATAAAATCTAGAACTTAAAAAAGCTAAAAAGTCGAAACTGTGTGGTATCACAATTATCCAGATTAATCTATGCTAAATTGCTAATGCAATGCTTTTCACTTGATCAATGTGTAGGGAAAAAGTTTATTGAGACTTTTAAAATATCCTACAAAATTTCATGCAAATCACCAAGAATCAATCAACAAACTAAAGGGGAATCAATCAACAAATCACCAAGAATCCATGCAAACATAATTGGTCAGTACCTCTAAATGGATTACCTTTTCCTAAAACCCATAGTTCACATCCTCAAAAACAAAAAAAAAAAAAAACCAACACGACGGTCACCAACCAAGTTTATAAACAATAAAACAAAACTCTCATTTGAAGGCTAGTTGATTACTATGTGAATATCCTGAAAGCCAGAAAGCGCGAGGGTCTTCAGCAACTCGCAACCAATGCCGCCCGCACCCACCATCAGCACCTTCGCCCGCTGCACCCAAAAAAGAGATCACGCACAAAACCCGCCTAAATATCCACCTCAACCACCCAAAAGAAAGAGCGACAGAAGAGAAATGCACTTCAAAATCACACCTTAATAGCCTCCGCCTTCGAATCCGAACCCATGGGAGCAGGAGTATCTGGAAGACAAGCTGCGAGCAAAGGGGTTTGGAGCGTCGGCGACTGTTGCGAGGAAGACGAAGAGGCAGCTGGAGAGTGAAGAAAAAAAGAGGGAAAGGATCCTTAAGAGTTAAGACTTAAGAGATCCAAACCGGGCGGGCGGGCCGGCCGGCCTACTTTGGCCTATGCGCTGCATAAGAAATGAACCGGGTTTATCTCCGGCCTAGTTCATGGATTAACTACCGTGACAAATCACTTATATACAGTAAATCTATTTTAATGACTAATATATATATATATATATTAAAATCCTAATAATTTCATTTAAATCAAATAAAAACTTATAAATGAGAGGGTACTAATTTTAATTTCTATATTTTATATGGAATATTTAGTGGTACCTAAGTAATTAAAGAGGCATAGATAGATGCTTCGCAAATCACTGTTTTATTAAGGGAAATCAGTGTATTATTTTTTATTATTTATATTTCTATAATTTAGATGTCCACTTTCATCCGATTCTTTCTGATTATTGATCGGGGAAAAGTTTTTAAGTGCTTTAATAATTAAAGTTTTAGAGAGATTTTTGAAAAAAAAAAGAAATGATAAAAAAAAGGAATAGCTTGTTTATATTTAACTTATAAAAATTAACAAATTAAATTAACGGTAAATGACTTTTTTCAATGATATAATATTTCTTAATTATATATGTGACTTTTACAATGAGTAAAAAATGACTCTTTATTCATTCATTCTATATATGTGAATATTAAATAGGATAAGAATTATATTATTAGAGAATGAAATAAAAAAAGACCAGTTATTGCTCGAATTTCATTTTAAAAAGATCTCGAGCCATAATTAATATTTTCGAACTTTTGAATCAAATTCCACTATCATATACATTTCTCAAACTCAAATTCAAATATCAATATATTTATACTCAACTTTTAAACTTCTAGTTCATAGATGCAGAACATTATATGAAATATTTACATAGGATACACACACACACAAAAAGACCATTAAAAACACAAAAAGTTATGCAACAAAGTTAAAATTCGGTTTGGCGGATTGAGAATCTTGAAGAATCGCACACATGATATCTACATGAAATTAGTACAGAACACCCCTTTAAAGTCTCAGACTCAACTTTTCTTGCTTCCCAAGTAAATATTTACTTGTCCTTTTAGCTGCCAAGTGCTTTGTCAATGTCTTTCTGAAAAGAATTGGAGAAGAAAATCAGAAAAGAGAAAGGTAAAGATGAACAGTATGATTGCTTTGAACATGATTTTGAATACCACGATGGACAGGGGGGCAGTGGTACTCCCATAACGAGCAAGGACCTTGCCATCCTTACCGACCAGAAACTTAGTGAAATTCCACTTGATTCTGTTTCCGCAAAAACCAGGTTTGCTTGCCTTGAGAAACTTGTAAAGTGGTGCTGTCGCGGGGCCGTTCACTTTGACCTGTGTGAACGGCATCCGAAACATTTTTTATATAGATATGGAGCTTATCGTTAACGATCAGTAGTTAGAGATGCATAAAGAAAGGAAAGAATGAATAACTTGATCGATTAGATTTACATTTCCAGTAAAAATAAAATAAAAGTTTGCAGACAAAACACACATTAGCTATTGAATGGTAAAAAGTTCCTTTTTCTATTTAGTG
Organism: Curcuma caesia; assembly: GCA_037834155.1. Taxonomy (NCBI): domain Eukaryota; kingdom Viridiplantae; phylum Streptophyta; class Magnoliopsida; order Zingiberales; family Zingiberaceae; genus Curcuma; species Curcuma caesia. The sequence goes on along the minus strand of JBBMKF010000034.1, from coordinate 4,289,025 downwards.
AATTAGGTATTGATTGCAAATGTTCAAACTCAATGTGGTTTTCGGTAATAAATACAGAGGGCTAAGACAATGATTGGACTAGAAGTGAATTTCACACACACAGAGTAGTTAAATGAGAAAACTACCCTATAAACTTGTGAGACTCAAACATTGCCCAACTGCTTAAGCCCAACTTAATAATAGCTCTCTCACCTAACCTAAGCTTTTAACGATTCTTTATTGTCCCACAACTCACTAAATTTGAATGTCACATCAACCATAAGAACATAATGATAATCAGATGAATCAGGAAAAAATAATATGGTAACTAAATCATCAGAATTTTTAACTGTTCTCCTAAGCTATTCTTTAAAATCCTTCAAATCCATTTATGAGTTAAAGTATAGTGATATTCAATTAATTTACACATGTGGCCAACTTATCCAAGTTAGGATGGGATGGGTAACCAAGAATTTCGATCTTTTTAAAGAACTGTAAATTCCATCTTTTGTTTGATGCAAATTGGATACATACATTTCAAATGGTTCATACAACCTATGTAGATGAAAAGCTATTGAAGTGAGAAAAAAATACATTTCTAAGATTGAACCCGTCCTTTTGAATTTCTTGATATTACAACCACAAGCTGGACCCATTATTATCACAAAGACCAGTCATGCTACTTCATATTGGTGTAGTGGAAGCAATTGTCTGAAATGATTCCCTCATGATCATCAACTGTAACAAGTTGGAAGTAAGTTTGACTAAGTTTTTTTTTTTAAAAAACCATTTAAATCAATCGTCTTGTTGAACCGTTATGGACTCCAAAGGATATGGGATATTTCCATAGTTGGAATTGGTTATTGGTACTTAGAGGCTTTTGTCTCTAAACCATCAGATACCTGTCTGTTCCTTCACGAGCATTGCATCTCCCTTAATCAAGAGATCCCTTATTTTCTCATTTCATCACTAAAAATAATTGGAGCAAATCAAACATGCAATTATTACGCTAAGTTGGTACAAATGAGTCAAATTGACAAGAAATAATATGCAATGCAAATGCATGTTGGATGTATATGGTGTGATGAAGCACATGTAAATGTGGGCTCAACCATGCACATGTAGCCGCAAAGATTCTTGGCAAAATAATTCTTTTTATAAAGCTAAAGATGATACTTCCTTAACAGGTTTTCCTATGTGTCTATTAGTTGTATTAAACTGAAGTCATACTAAAACTATTTTTTTATAATAGACTGCAATGCCACCATGGTTTATAAGCCCAAATAATATCCACAAATAACAATCCTACAACTATAAAACTTTACCTTATGAAGAATTGGATAATCAGCTTTGAACCTTGTACAAGCAAACTCCTGTATTTTCTGATCATCCCAAGGTTCTTGTCCCAAGAACTGATTGCATGGAAATGCTAAAATCTCAAAATCTGGACATATAAAAACTTGGTTCAGTGAATAGGAAAATAAGGAAAGAGTATTCTACCATAATCTATGAAAACCTTAAAATTTCACAATCCACATTCAAGAAACAGCTTACAGGGTTGGGTTTACTAGCCATAGAAACACAGTGAAGGAAGCCTTTTACATCAATCAAATCAAACTGCATGTCATGTTACCCTGAGACTAATAACTCAGAAAAGAGAATGGACACTATTTTCCCTACAATTAAGATGACGTAACAACTATCCAGGACAAAGGAAGCAAAAAGACTATCACCAAGAATCAGATTTTTTTGTTTCATTTGTATCATTTATGAAAAGGAACTGACCAATTAAATATTGCAATATAGTCAATATGTAGGTATAATGCCAAAAAATTTCTTATTGTCTAAACACCAAGCAGTCAAACGATTTTGTTCCTCCTTTTTACTATCCAAATAAGTAAGCACATTGCTCCCAGAAAATGTTATTTATTTGTATGAATAATAATATATTTCGCAGAAGTTAATTGTAAAAATAATTAAAATATTCAAAACCATGTTCATTTTCCAATAGAATTGAACTTGAAAAAGAATTAATTACGTGTATGAAAAGGAGCAACTTGTCCTACACCGAGAATGTGTGTCTATCAACAAATTCTTACAACATTACATCATTTGATCATTACCTGCACACAACTTTCGAGTTTCAAAAACAAAATCAAGGTGATAAGTTGGTGGCAAATATTTACTACAAATTTCTCAATTTACCTTCCAGATAGACTGACTCTTTTTCCTAACATGATCCATTATTACAACTATTTTGTAATAATAAACAGTCAATGTTATCATTGTTCAACATCCATTCCAACTTAACGTTGAACAGATAGCAGGCTTGCAAAATAATTTCCATTCATAAGAAATAGCAAAAAAATGTCCAGCTATGAACCTAGCCCAACAAGAGGATAGATAACTGAAGACATAGGGGCAAAGTCTAGAAAGGCTAATAGTGATAAAACTAGAGTGGAAAATAATGATGTATGATTGTTGGAGTTAATTAGCGAACTCAATAACTCCCAAGTATATAAACTAGCTGCTAGGATATCAATCAGCCATTATAAACATTTCTAGTCTTTTCATGAACATAACAATGAATATTTGACCTCACTAAATTAAAAAGATTCACTGACTAATGCCTTTGAATAAGATTTTTATTGGATGTCTTTGAAGAAGTGTCATCAAATAAGTTGTTTAACCTAAAAATCACCTAATCAACCATGTTATTATTTCTTAGTTTTACCCTGAGTAAAAGAAAATTGTCTTGGTTTTCTTTTCACCATTAAACTCTTCCATCATTCTACCGAATTCTTATTATTTGTCAGTACCAAAGTTCTAAGATAAACTTTATGCAACATGTTCATGCATGCAGGACTTAGGGACTATTGTTTGTCTCTTTGATTGCTTAGCACACATACAGTGGGCAAGATCTAAAAGTTCTCTCCTTTAGTCCTTTTTTCCTTTCAACTTTTAATTTCAATGTACAGTTGTAAAGTGTATTAGCTCGGATATTAATTAAACTTCTAAGACTTACAAAAAGATAGAACTTTCACCAAAAATTATTCATCATTATGTCAATCACTCCATGAAAAGAAGCTTTTGATTGGAATACGAAAACATACCTTTTCCTTTATACTTGTTATATAGTTCCGTCAACTGCGTGTAGTTGGTATTTGTGAACCCGCTGTAAAAAAAAACAGAATAAAGATATCAGTTCTCCCCACAAATCATCATAAAAAAAGAAGGCTTAAAAAAAGGTAGATCATGATCCCAAGAAACTTTAAAATGTTATGATGATAAGAACGCAGCACCATTTGGAGGCGACGTTAACGATGAGAAGGACCTTGCCCTTGTAAATCCCTAAATTCACGTCCTTGCCGATGCCATCCTGAACAAGAACAAAAGAAACCCCTGATTAACCCCTTTTTCCCAAAACCAAAAGATAGAACAATCGAACCAAACGGCGAAGGGAATCGGAAAGCGATTCGTTACCTTGACGGTGAATTCGTGAATGGAGGTTTCCTTCGGTGCAGATTGGGAACCCCCCATTCCCCTGGTCTACCTCCTTTGTCGCTTCTCCTCCCCTTCCCTCTCAGCCTCTCCGCGTCTCCTCTTTTAATCGGGACGAATCTAATAACAAACGGCCTCCTCAACAACTAGCCATGGCGTAGCATCAGACGCGTGAGCAGTCAATCCCAGCGATACTAATATTATAACGGTAAGTGAATTATAACATTTCACGAAGAAACGGTAGATCATAAACACACTAATCCCAGCGATATCAATATTTATAACGGTAAGTGAATTATAACATTTCACGAAGTAGATCACAAGCTGTTGTTTTATAGATTATGTAACGCTGTGACGATGGGATGGTAATTTGCTCCGTTTTGTCTGATCTTATTGTCATTTGGTTTAAGTATGAAAATGTCGGACGTTATTTCCTTTGTACCCTTAAATCGTTATATAGGATGGCAAAGTCAATCTCAAAGTCAAAGCAAAAAATCAGAGAGAGGCTTCGCTGGTGACAGCCTCTCACATCGAACCTTATCCATGACATTATTTGACTCATGATTTTTTATTTTAAAAAATAAAATCTAGCAACAAACTGACCTCTTCAAATTTATTAAGCGTGAATAATATCTTAATGATAAATATCGTATTTTGTTTTGAATCTTGCTTCTTCTTTTTTTTCAATTTCTTAATTTTCAAGAAAATAAAAACTGTAATTTGAACCTGACTGAAAGGTAAGGAACAATGTTGTAATGCATCAGTTTCAAGTCGATGCATTACTACAACGTTCGCATTTCAATCGCCACAACCACCAACCGTTTAACTTTGAACCAAAGCATGCAGTTTTTAAATCATGAGCATCAAGAACATCAACAGCAACAAATCCACTGTCTTTTATTCTTTCTCAGCTTACAACCTTCCTAGGGTGAAGAATCGGTAACATACCGTCTTGGAATGCTCAGCAGGTCCTTCCCTGTAAAAGGAGATGACCAATCGTATGACCCGGTCGAGTACGATGAGTCATCGGTTGCAAGACTATCACCCTGTAGGCCGATCACCGCTGAGTGTGAGTTCACAGTACGCTTCACCATTTTCCCACCCATGAACATGGTAGACCATGTCGAAGGCAAGTTGTTGATCTTGAGGGATGGCTTCATGAAATCTGTATCCATGCTCCAATCTATAGAGGTATAGTCGTATGTTGTTGACCCACTGGAACACCAGTCATCGGAGGATGAAGCAGACAGACCAGTAGGCAAGCTAGGAAGAAGACCAGGCGAAGATGCTATGCCAGGTGACAATGTGGATGAACTTGAGGGGTTGAATGGAGCACCCCAACCAGTTGGAAAGGGCTCCACTGGGTTAGAAGCAGGTCGGAAATGATTCGGGTTAATAAATTGTTGGGCAGTAGGACCATGCAAACCCAGGTAAGATGAGCTCGGTATGAGACCTCCATTTTCCACCTTTATCAACCCGACGCTAGATGTACCATTCGGATACCATCCTGTGGAAGTCGGCGGTGATGTACCGGTGATGTTCGGGCTTGTAGATGCAGGGTTTTGTTTGGCATGAAGAGACTGAGGCCGCTGCATCACAATGACAGGCTCCCTCAATGTCACTGATGGCAGGTTAGGTTTCATTTCATCACTTGTTATCGCATACCGATTGGCTGGAGGCACAGCCACCTGCAGAGAGGTTGGCAAAGAGTATGCAGCAGATGGGGCAGAGCTACCATTTGACCACCTTTTATCCATGGAAGCAACCACTTGGGATCTTCCCCAATCTGTCTTAGGCAGTATCCTTCTTGCAGACCGCAAATTCTTATTCACAGACTCTGCAGCTCCGTTTGCAAAAGTTTTGTTATGACTCAAATCTTGTTCTTCTCTTCGTTGTGGAGTGACAACTGGAACTGCTCCCTTTAGCTGAGGTCTTACCAACACACTTTGAACAGGCATTACCATCTTATTGTCAAGAGTCCCACTTGCTGTGACAGAGTCGTCTGCGTCTTCCAATTTCAATGGAGCAGCCTTTACTTCCTGCTTATGTGCCTTCAAAGTCTCTTCAGTCTTCTCTAAGTCACCCTCGCATGCAACTACAGCCCTTTCCACTTCCTGCTTCGTGCACTTAAATTTCATCTCCAAATCTGATATCTTTACAAGCTCTGCAGTTATATCGATTTTCATGTTGACAGAACTGTCTATATTAGCTGCAATATGATGCTTGCTCTCTTCGCTCAGTTCAAGGAGCCATGAAATGGACTCTTCGACACGTCCTTCATTTTGTATAAGAGCCATTGTTGCCTCCTCAGAAGAGAACCCCATGGCTACAATTTTCTGAGCAAGCATCTCCAGTTTTCTAGACATGAGGTACCCACTACAGCGCTCATGTAGCTCCTGAGCGCGTCTTTCCTTCTGCCGTTGATGCTTTCTCTCATTTTTCTGTCGAATCTTCTCCCGCTTGTCTGTGTCACAGCCAGGTATAGATTCAATGCGAGGTCCATTACTATTGGTTTTCTCCTTTTGTTCATCTTCTCCAGAATCACCAGTGGTACTAACAGAATGATCCTCTGTTTCATCCATGGTTCCAAAACGTCCACTGTTTTGGCCTGGCATAGAAACAGAGCTTGTCAAATCGAAATTGTGGAATGTGCCTGAATCTGGATTGTATCCACTTGACGGGACACCATTTCCATGGTTAACAGCCAAAACAGGCTTCGAAGAGACTTTGCCTTGTTCCTTGACTGTCTTTGCAGACAATTTCTCCATGACCTTAGATTTAGAAGCCGGCGACATTTCTCACTAGTTTAACAGCAACTTTCCTGCACGAAATCATTAAAAATATTAATTGACAAGATCTCCATTAAATGGATAAATCGCTTAGTGCTATGACACTAGCACAGAAACATAAACAGAAATAAAGCAAAGAAGTACCAAGGACTCATCTCGCCACATTGCAAGTAATAGAGAAGATTATAAAATGAATAGTATGACATCAGATCACCTAAATCCTTTTGCTTAATCTTCCTATTGTTCCATAGGAATTTACTCGTAGTGGTTCAAACAACAAAAGTTTATGTACATAAACCAACTTCTGATCAATGATTATTTTGTTTTCTCAATTACTGAGGTGCTACAAGAATCTGGATCAACTTTCAAGAAGCAAGTAGAGGGAACTCATCAACCAGCATCAAGTCGAAGGATGCAAGGAGTTCATAGAGTAGCATCATAACCAATTTGAGGGTCATGGAATGCAAATATCCTCATCAGCCCTAGCAACTAAGGTCCTACAAAGGGAGCATTAACTCACAATATGAACCTCAATGTGGTGTTGAAGGACTCCAATCTGTGGGTCAGAGACCAGCTTCAAATATTGTCAACCACAACTTGAAGGCATTTTTCTCCAATGCAAGCCTCAGAGCAGTGTCACGTATACTGAATTCTGTCAATAAGTAAAAACACACAATACCAGTCCACAAGCACAATAAGGTCAGGCACATGCCTAAATGAACAGGAAGGCTAAGTTGACACCACAAATACAACAGAGATATGTCCCATGAGTCCATTAAGGCATTGGCAAACCACAATTATAGGAACATACCTGCAGGTTGAATCAGTGGGCAAATGAGGCATTATACCAATTTGAGTTTGGACACTGTCTGCAATGCACTAGATCAATGAGAGCAACAAACATTTCTTTATAGACTGCACTAACAGATAAATCCTTGTTAATTGATAAAAGGACCTTATTTATTGGTCCAAATTAAGAATCTCTGTCTCACAGGTCATGAATGTTTGGTTGATCAAACGATCCAACTCAAACCTTCTAAACCAATAAAGGTCAAGTTTTTTTACTGATTCCTGAGCATTCCAAAAGGTAGGCTATGAAGAATAGAACTTCATCACTAAAATATGTACAAATCTTGGTTTTCAGACTCCTTCAATGTCTATAATTTAGACTTTCCTGTGATGCACATACAACAAGTACTTCAACCTTAGATTAGTAGCAACAATACAATGAATAGCTGCAGCACTACATCTTTTGTTTTCGTGTTACAAACTACTTATCCCAAATTGGATGCTATGGAATTTCAATTTGTGTGTTTAAGGACATCAAGTCATGCTAATATTGTTTTTTTTTATTGCATTGATGATGTAACAATGTGCCATTAGAACCAATAACAAGAAAAGGGGAATGATACTTGGATCAATCATGAAACCTAGCTCCCTCGTACGACATTGTTCCTTCAAACGAGGCACAAGAAGTAGGTACCTAATGAGAAGCATTGGGCAAGCGTGTGGCATCCTATGTGTATGTTTCTAGGCAAACCCTAAGAAATAAATTCCAATTTCCACACTTAAATGACTACCATAGTTAGAAGAACATAGAAGTACCTATTACTCTATTTAGTATAGAAGCAAGAAACCTGAAACAATAACAATAAGAATGATAGTGTTCCAGGGCACGCCATAAGTTGGAAATCAGGTAACCATAAACACCAAATATAGTTTTAGAAAAACAGTTCCATAATAATCTTTTCTTTTTAAGGGTTACAAGTTTACAACACATGTGGTAGCTTCTTTTATTAACTGAGATGGACACTAGGTGACCACAACCACCAATAATGGCTTTTGCAATAAGTGTTTCACAATAACCCTTGTCTTCTAGAATTCACATTTTGTTTTTCTGTTCTAGATCATATAAGCTCCCCTTAACTCTTTCCACTTCAAATCGCTCCATAAAATATTTTCTTTTTTGATGCTACTATCTTTAACAAAATTACTCTGCAATGTTTCTGTCAACCTTGGTGGTCAAGATTACAATCAGAACCTTTAGATCTTATAATCTAAGCATACCTAAGTGATCAACATCCAAGTAGGATCCAAAATAAGCTAGGATTTTATGAATATCTAATTCTACGGTCACATACGGTTACTACATAAGAACTTGTGGGAAAAGATGATTTTGTAACCATGTATCCCTAAAACTTAGGCTGAAAAATATTCCATAAATCATGGAATATGATATCGTCGTTCGTTAGCATAATTGACAAGATGCCTTATTCTTTAAAATCTAACAAACTTCCAATAAACTTTACGGGAATTAGCTATGCGTTCATATACCATAATTTACAGAATCATGAATTATCCATATAATAATTCATATAATAGTTATGATTCATCTTATAGAAGTTATTACTAGTTATATAAAGACAGAATACATTAAAATTTGCAATATATTTTTCAGATATTTGCTATATGGGTAATTTTATTTATGCTTCATGATATTAGAATTATAGTGTTTAAATGTTTATATCAATATACTATATTGAAAGTAAATTCAAATCTACAATTTGCACCAATGAACTTAAGCCTGTTCCTAAGTAGGATGTTG
>JBBMKF010000034.1:4265106-4280051 GCA_037834155.1 Curcuma caesia | reverse complement strand
GCTAACATTGTGGCAGAGGTAAAGTAAAAAAACTAATTTGGATGAATGAACCTTAAATGGGTTACTGAAAATCTGCAAGTTTTTGCAGGTTGGGCAAGGTTCAAATGATCACTACTGTTGGATGAGGCCAGAGGACATTGACTACCCGCGGCCGGTTGCTATCTGTCGCGATAAGTGCTCCGATCTCATGGCAGAGACGGCGGCTGCTTTGGCTGCCGCCTCCATCGTCTTCAAGGATGACAGCGCCTACTCCCAGAAGCTCGTCCATGGCGCCTCTACTCTTTGGAAGTTTGCATCCAAAGACATCAGACATAAGAACACATACAGTACTGGACAACGGGATGCAAGCTCCTACAATTCAACCAGTAATTTCGATGAACTCATTTGGGGCGGAGCATGGATGTACCTTGCGACGGGCAATACGTCGTGCCTTGCGGTGTCAACTGATCCCAAACTGGCTCAACAAGCTGGGGCATTCCGGGGCAGCCCTCAGTATGGAGTTCTGAACTGGGACAACAAGCTTCCTGGTGCTCAAGTGAGTGACAATTCTATTGAATGGTTGTAGATTGATCTTAGAACAAAATTGTAATGAATATCTGGTCGTTTTTACCTCCATACATAGGTGCTACTTAGTAGATTGAGGCTGTTCCTGAGCCCAGGTTACCCGTATGAAGAAATACTGAGAACTTTTCATAAACAAACTGGCAACATCATGTGCTCGTATCTACCGGTTTTCAAATCCTTCAATCGCACAAAAGGTCAGAGATTTGAGATCGAATTCACCTTTTTCTGTAATTTCCTCCTAGAATTCAATTCTCAAGATAGTGTTTATCATACAGGCGGCTTGATCCAACTAAATCATGGAAATCCATCGCCCCTTCAGCACGTAGTCAACGCAGCATTTCTCGCAACACTTTACGGTGACTATCTCAAAGCAGCTGGTACTCCAGGATGGTATTGTGGCCCTGACTTCTACCCTGCCGGCGCCTTACGCGACTTTGCTCGCGCTCAGGTTCGCGTGTTCGACGACGCATTTAGCTAATTCTGCTATCGGAGATAAAACTGAAGTGCAGTTCCTCTACGTTTGATTTAATTTCCAGATCGATTACATTCTGGGTAGAAATCCACACCGCACGAGCTATGTCGTAGGATTTGGCTCCCGGTATCCTAAGCATGTTCATCACAGAGGAGCATCGATTCCAAAGAACCGCCGGGAACGGTACGACTGCAAAGGAGGGCGGAAATGGAGGGACTCCAGGAAGGCAAATCCGAACACGATCGTCGGTGCGATGGTCGCGGGACCTGATGAGCACGACGGGTTCGAAGACGTTCGGTCCGAGCGCAACTACACGGAGCCAACGCTCGCAGGCAACGCTGGATTGGTTGCTGCTCTGGTGGCCTTGTCCGGGGAGAGAACTACTGGAGTCGACAAGAACACTATGTTTTCATCAGTTCCGCCCATGTTTCCCGATCCTCCACCGCCACCTACACCATGGAAACCCTGAATGATTCAGTTCTGTTTTGACTGAATGCTCAACCTTACTTTTGATTAGATATCATGACAGTAGTATTGTATAAAGATTAGTTTAGGGTAGTATCTATTTGATGCAGTGTGTGCACTTATTTCGACAGTTTAGGTCTATTTGTTTTTGTCCCCTCTAAAATTCTCTTCTATCCTTTTGTAAAAAGGCTTTTATGAAATCCACCACTCTAGCGGCTCCATCGTGTCCACGACCCATCTGTGAAAAGGTAAATTAAGAAACTGTAATTGATCATCATGAAGAAGGGTATTACTTGACTTCTAAAACTATAAGTTCTTTGTCCAACCATCAATTTCTTAAATTTTTCATCCACTAAAAAAAATGTAATACATCATAACTGAGATTTAAACAGATAAAGAGTACTCCTTTAACACTTATAAATATAAAGAAGCATTTGATCACTTATAAAATTGTGAGATAAAGGAATCAGGATTATAAATGTGATTTAAAAAAAAACTATTAGGATGACATTTTATCTTATTCTTTATTTTCAAAATACTTTTATGTCAATGCATATATAATTAACGCACAACTTATAGTGATTAATTTATTATATTTTATAGCAATTATGTCCGTAGCTATGTTACAATAAGTGATTTATATAAAGTTAAAGTGATTTTAATTAAATTTTGAATAATTTTAATTAAATTGGTAAAAATATTTTATATGCAGTAATTTTAATTAAGTTAAAGATATTTTATTTATATTATAGTAACTATTTGATTATATTTTAATATTATTTTTAAAAATGGGGCACTCTGAAAATAAATAGTGCTCTATCAATTTTTACTTAAGAAATAATAATTAAAGTATAGAGGGGCATTTTTAAAAATTATTAAAATATTTGAGTTAGTTGTCACTTTATCCTTCAATATACCACGATCCAACGGTTGTGGAAGCCCCATCGCGGTGAAAATTTTGCAAAGGCTTGCTGCTGCGATCCCTATTTATTTTGAAATCCCTCTAACTTTCGGTCGCATCATGGCGACGTTTTTGTCGAGATGGGGAAGAGCTGCTTCCCAACTCGCCACTGACGCACGAGTAGGCGGAGCTTCTCCGGTTGCTCACCGCTTCCATCGGAGCTGCTCCACGGCTATCACCCCCACCGGAGGCCCCGGTGGCGCCTCTCCGACTGCTGCAATTCCAACCTCTTCTTCACCCCCAAACCGCCTTTTCGACGAGCAAGAGGTAATCGTAGACGTGGAAGTCCCATTTTTTTGCTGTCTGTTTCTGGTCTGTGTCTGTCTAAAATGGGGTCGCTATGAGCTTTTTCTGTTTCTTAGTTTCTACTAAGGTGTTCAAATAGGAACAAGTTCAGGGAAGACAGTAGATTAGCGGAGAAAAGGAAGAAATAAGATGTAATAGTGTTGTCGATCCTATAAATTCGTCCTTTAGGTGCTGAAATAAATACAACTTGTTTACGAGCTTTTAGCACTTGATAATCACCTTGTACGTTTGGATTTCTGGATTCAATCAACCTATGCCGATAGCTTACCCTTAGCCACTGTACACACCTTAACTAGATCCTAAAGATACTACTTTAAAGTATTATAAGGAATGAAAATCCATTTCTAGTTTCTGAGGTTTCAATACTTGAGATTCCTTCTTTACATTGGACTGATAATCTGTAATCATTATGTTCAAGAAATGTTCCAAATAACATGATTTATTTTGACTTTTGTAGCTTGCTAAGAGGTCTATATTCAGTTCCAAAGCCATAACACTGGAACACTTCCCAGTCCTACTTATTTCATTAATGCATAGTTACAAATCTCTTCAGGGTTGTTGTTTTGGATGACTTAGTACCACAAACTTAAGCTGTTCTCTCACTGACTTGGGCTTTAAATACAACTCCCTAATTTCTGCTTCTGTTGAAGTGCTCACTTCATTTTATGAGTTAATGCTAAAATTGTACTTTAGTTTACAAAAATCTGCGTGGATCTGGCGAAGTTTAATCTTTTCCTCTTATTGTGCATCATTGAATGTAAACTTTGAATTTATTTCTTTTCTGTGACAATAATATCATCTAGGTCCTGAATGCTAACTTGTTTTAACAGGTTAGACTTAATTCTCTGTTCTGGTCTAGGCCATGCTCATTGTCTTTACCTCCCAACTCTCCATTGAGAGCAGAAGAACCTTCATTTGAAGGCATCAAGCATATAATACTGAAGCTGCTGTTGTTCTATAGCAAACAGAGTGAATCCATCAGAGGAGCAAACAGAGTTTATCGACGAATCACATCTCAAGTCGACAAGTCTGCTATTTATGATGGTGTGCCGCCTTCATCTTCATTTGTTTTTCTACATGCTATTTTGTTTTGACTAAATGAATGTTGTCAAAGAGATAATCTATTGCAAACAGTTGCATGCATGTTCCTTTTAGCTTCTTTAACTTGTTATATTTGATTTAGAAGTTACATATCATTCTTATAATGCCTTTCGTAGGATCACTTAATGTCTTATAAGCACTTGGTCTGTATCCATTGTATAGATTTATCTTTTGGGTCAATAAAATTTTTACTTTTCATTTATTGAGAGTTTGTGTTTGGCAGCACGATTTGTTCATGATGCATCATAAACATGTGGTGAATGGTGTTGTATTCAATTTAATTTATAAATTTCGGGGTTGTCAAATGAATAAAGTGCCATTTTTGAAGGAAGAGTTTTTTTTTATTATAGATTCACACTGTCTATACTTCTGACATTACTTAGGATTATCATCTCAATACTCATGTAAATATTCGGGTGCTTGTTTTGAACATGATGAATTGTGGCATGCCTTATGCTGTTGGCAGTGTTTTCTAATCCACACTGAAAGATATCATTTTACATGAGCATTGTAATATTTCTTTACCTCTATGGGAGATGCATTTTCTGTTATAGCATTGCAGATTTTCATTATACATAGTAATCTCCTGTTAGTATAACCATCTTGAAACGGAATGTGATTGAGTTTATTTCCTACTTCCCACTCTGCATAAACCTACCAATTGTTTCTACCTTGTTACCATTACTTCTCGGAAGTTGAGCAACTGCTTATCTTCTTTGGTCTTCATTCTGTGATCAGCTATGTCAGACAATGCACCTTCTGAGATAAACTATATAGTTATCATAGGGAACCTACATATGGATCTGAACCTCTGATAAACTGATTGGACATATATTTTCAAAATTTATGCAGTCTTTCACTTGGAGAAAACATTTAAAACTACATTTTCCTTACTTGTGCTTCACATGTGGCTCGTCTTACACCGCTTAAAGGAAGAGGGGAAGGATGGAACAGAATTTGGGCAATACTTGTATGAGATTTACAATCATGATCTGGAGTTAAGAGTTTTCAAGGCTGGGGTTAGTTGTCCTCGTTATTCTCAATACAAGATAATTTAGTGATATCTTTTTGACAATTTCCCACCAAAATATGGTCAAATGAAAATTGCATTTATTTCAAGCTTGCATTTCTATGTTTGTATTGTTATCATGAGCGATAGAATGTCTTGATATGTATCTAATGGATTCTGTCAAAATCCATACAGAAAAAAAGTTCAAAAAAGATAAAAGGTGAAAAAAAAAACAAATAGCTGTGTATTTACTTGTATTCTGAAAAATGCCATCTAAATTTTGTTAGAGATTAAATTAGTGAATAAGGAGGTACTTTCTACTGTTCTTTTATTATGCTGACAAATACTGATTTGTTGTGAAGAAGCCATATGGATTTTATAGGAGGTTGTTTACCGTCTTTATATTCTTCTTGCGGAGCTCTGTCTTTATATTATTCTTGTGGAACTCTATTACTGCTTTCCTAAATGCTAAAAGTAGCATTTAAATAAGAAAAAAAAACAAGAACCAGTCACTAAATCCTTATTAAAACAATGCCTTGTATATATCTTTCCAACTTGGTTAAAATGAAGGATAGCACTGAAAAATTTAGTTGCATTTGCTTATAGGGGATGTCAAAACCAACATAGGCTGCTGCCAAAAGAGATTATGCTTGATTTTATGTGCCTATTTGGCTATTTCAATTAGGACCAACAGTAAGATATACATTTCAATTATAGGAAAGTGATCCAAGTCTGATAATGCTACCAAAATATTTGCATGAATTTTCTGTCTGTGGATTGATAATATATTTTTCTCGAATGTAGGTCAACTTGTTACTGACAAAATGGATGAAGGACCTGGAGAAGATATTTTATGGAAATTTAATTGCATATGATGCTGCAATGGTTCCAGATGCTAAACTAGATGATCTTGCTACTTCCATATGGAGGTAACATGTTAATCTTTGCATTTTGTTGCCATAAGTGGATCATTTCTTTTTTTCTTTTTGTTCTACTGTTAGCTACTTATTCTCCTCTTATTCATCTCTAGATGGCCACTGCTCATAGTAATAATTCATTGTGCATCAACATGGTGCGTGATTTGTCATTGAGATGTATAGTAAAAAAAGAAAAGAAAAGATCAGGCTTAGATGGACGAGAGTTTGGTGACACTTATCATAAAAAGGCAGCATTTACCTAAACATCTTATATATCTTTGTTATTGGATAAACGTGGTGTTATTATTAGTCACTCCAGGAACAGGGTCAAAGATATTTGTTTACTAAATTCCTGCATGTTGGACCAGTGGGAGCCCTGTTATCGGCATGAACTGGTGAAATATCCACATCAAATCAGAAAGCAAACTATTGGTCATTAATGTTTACTCTTATCAGGGGAATATTGACAAAATGCTTTCTTAATTAAATTTAACAAGGTAAGATAGTAAGCCCAAGAACTAAAGATGAATGTTAATTGGAATCAGGAAGATACAACTTCAAGCATCAACACAAGTGGATTCACTGATTGTTTATGTCTTGGCAAAATTTGAAAAAGCTTAAGAGCTTTAATTAGGGTTTCGCCTCCTGGATATATAACAGAAAAAAGAATTTGGATTGGCTGAAAAATATGTACACGTTTTCAGTTCAGTGATATGTCTTGGCAAAATTTGAAAAAGCTCAAAAGCTTTAATTAGGTTTTGCCTCCTTGATATCCAACAGAAAAAGAATTTGGAGTGGCAGAAAGATATGTACAAGTTTTAAAGTCTAGTGATTTGAGGATTTAAAATTTTTGAAAGAGAATTGCATTAATAAACCCCTTTGCTTGTGGAGTTTACAAGTCAGATGAATTCAGATGCTTATGCCAGTAATAATGACTACAAAGAATTCATTGATTAAAGACTTGTTAATTATAAGATGAAGTGGTGTATTGTAGGTCATAAAATGGTCTAGGGAAGAAATTATGAATTCTTAAATGAAAGTTTAAATAGAGTGGGCAATATCATAAGCATCCCATAGCAACTTGCTAGTTAATATTTTTGCTCCTCAGGTAGAAGACTAATCTCAATTGAGAGAATTTGTGGGTTAGTCATAAAATTTTAGCTGTGATTACACATAAGGCTGGCAACAGTAGTATGTGATATAGTCACTGCATAAGGCATTAAATTAGTCAGACAAATTCCTTATATTTTTTCAAATGAAACTAAGTAATCTATGTAATACAAAAGCACATAACAAATTTAATCAAATTTGTTATTTTCGCATATTAAACACAACAATGTATGATATCCAACTGATATATTCCATGGAAAAGAAAAATAATATGTTTAATATGCTTATTTATTTGCTAAACTGATTCAATCAAATCAGCATTACTTGGTGATCTGGAATTTAACGAGCTAGAGATTGTTCAATCCGCATAATACTTGACATACGCCCATGCAGGCTGGTCCTCTCTGCATAAGTCTATGCTGCCATATAAGAGGCTTATGTGGATGCACTTTTTAGTTGCATTTTGATTGTTTGGTTATATGTTTCTTGTCCTTATGATTAACATTTGATAGAGGATTGTTTCTTGAATTTGAAAATCAAAATTGGTGATTCATTTAATTGCTAGTCAGTCTTGTATGATTCAGTAATCTATTGAAATCTTGTTTGTACATGTTTCCACTCAAATTGGAAAAGTATAAGGGATTTTATGGTAACTATCAGCCATGGTTTACTCCCTGTTTGTCAAATCACTTGATTATTTAATTGATGATTTTTGTATTCGATTGAGCTGAATAGTCAACAAGGATCCGGAAACATAGTAATAACTAATAACTAATAGGAGTATATTGATACTCAATTTGGTCTTCTAGAGGTAATTTGACACGCATACTATCTCTTCGATGAGTTCCATGTCTGGCAAAAGCTGATGCTATTATCATTTTAGAAATGTTTTCTCTGAAGATGGTTCTAGAACATCAAATGATGCGGCCGCAACCGCTGCTGTCCAGGCATGTTCTTAATTTGGTTTTTCCTTATGATACGTGATATGAGCAGCAATGACAACTTTCCCATATTGAACTGTACTTTTCTACTACTCACTGAGATGACTTTGTGATGCTTTTCGATTCTAGGCCATGGCCAGATACGCCCGCAGGGAATCAACTTGTCTCCTGTTGACAGGTATCGCAACTCACCCAAAATTAGTAACTTCATCTCTAGGCAATCTATTCATTGGCAATGATTCCTGATCTCACTCTACATGACCCAAATGGACAGACAAGGAAGCTATATTCGCAGGCAATTTCATGTTTACCCCGTTGGAGAACTATCAGCACAACCCAATCAAGATGACAAATTAATCATGACATTTCAACGAAAAGGCGAAAACTGTGATCTCCCATTGAAGGAGTCCATGTTGCAAATAATTGAAACAAAGGACTTGTGGTTAAACTGGCAATCTCCGTATTGTTTAGTTGCTCCAAAGTCCAAACAGGAATGGTTAGTATCGTGTAGGGCTTCATATGATCAATTTCAAGCTGAAATAAGAGCCAAATCTTTTTAACATCATATACTTTTGCTGGCTACTGCTGTTCTTGTTTGCTACAAATGTGTGGTATGGATTTAAGAAACTTACGGGGTTTGTATATAAAGAGAATTCCAAAAGCTACTGGTTTCTTATTGATTGAATGGCACCTCTTGCCAAGCCACGATGAACTAAATGGCGTCCGAGCTTGTTTGTTATACAACAATAAGGTTGTGACAAGTTTAATTTTTTATTTAAGTTTATTTATTACAATTTTATGGGGCTTAAGTAGATTATTTTTCATGAATGATGATACCATATCAAATTTATTCTTTATTTTGTTGAGGTTAAAATTTATTTTTGCTTATTTTGCATCTTTTGATATTCAATGAGAATAATTTTTCATCAACAGTAACACGCCAATTTTATTTATATTTAAACTATTCTTTAATTTGGTGAGATTAAAATTTGTTCATGCTTATTTGTTTTATATTTTTGATATTAAATGAAAATGATCCACCGCTGATTTAGATATCATGACAGGTTGGGAGGAGAGGAAAGAACTAAAAAAAAGAGAAGAAAATATGAAATTAGCATTTTTATTTTGTTGGTGACAACCTAAGTTTAGTATTGTAAATTGCGAGTTAATAAGGAAAGTTCTATAAACTTAGATGATGAAAGAGCTAACTATTGAGTATTTGACATTAGAGAAAATTTAACTCAAGGCATGGTAAAATGTTAAGAAAAATGCTCTAATAGAAATGATACAAAAGGTGATTATCAAGCTCGACTAGATCATCCCATCCTATTTGAAATGCTTGACATGTATCATATACTCACCTTTTCAATAGTTCAGTTACACTCGACTCATTCTATTCGACTAACTTTGTTTAGTCAGACTCATTTTACCTAACTAGCTTATATAATCATTTCTCAGTTTAGTCAGACTACTTAGAGAACTAATTTGCCCATCATGGCTTTCTTGGTTTGATCAATCTATTCAATTTGTTCATCAAGCTTGGTATCTTCAGTTAGAACACTTGGATCAACCTATCCAATTTGCAAATAAGACTTGATTCGATAGAGAAAATCAATCTTCACACTACTCGACCAAATCAATCTTCCTAACATACCTGGCTCTTTTTGCCCTTAGCAGTGTTAAATCACTTGATCCACCCTTGTTGCATCTACTTGCGAGTGACTAAAACTAAATCAAAGTCGAATCTTTCAGCTAAAGAAAGAGCCTTCATGTGATTTCCATGTGAAGGCCCTTTTCATTTTAGCCTTGTCCTATCTTTCAATTCCCTTTCTCAATCAATCCATCTTGGTGGAGTGGTCCATCTAAGTATCAAAAAGGATACATAATCATAAATAAAGTCCATACTTTTGATATCGAGCTTCCAAGTTAGGTTGGTAGAGTTCTTCACACCTCAAATCCAGTTGGAGCATAAATCACTTGCAGTGCTCAGTATTGATCTTCTTGTAAAGAGAAGTACGACTTGATCAAGTGGAGCATCAATTAGCCTTGCAAAGTTGTTGGTTGGATAACTTCCTATGCAACCATAGTAGCTTGAAAGCAAGCAAAAGAATTAATCACCTTCATTTCTTCACCAAACTCTTCTAACTCTTCACTTATATGAAGGCTCCACAATTTGCTAAACCATGCACACTCATACCCATTTCTTCTTGCTCCTCTCTTCGAAGGATCAAAATGGTGAGCTCCCCATCTCTTCCTGTTATGCTCTTCTTTTTGGGCATGTTGTCCTTCTCAGAGCTTACACTCGCTGCGAGTAGTGCACCGGCAATCACAGTGAAGGAGGCTCCAGAGAAGCAGGATGAGAGACTGAGGCAGGAAGCTACTGTGCAGTTCCCTGGCTTTGGGGGTTGGGGATGGATCCGAAATTTAGACCACAGTGGCCCTGCTGCAGCCAACAGTCAGTATCTTCCTGGAGGTGATGACACCTTTGTTCCGAACCCTGGTTTCGAAGTCCCGAATCCGTTCTATGGAAGAATTCCATGAGGACAGCTGATCTGAGATCCATGCATGTTGTGGTATGAGATATGTTTATGCAATGGCCTATAAATGAGGTTTCTAAAGAGGAGGATCTAATAGCTCCTTTGCAATGAATAAAACTATACTCACTTTCGTTATAGAATCAGTAGATGTGTATCGTCCATTTTCCTATAAATTGCAGTCCATCCTGCAGTCTTGTATAAAACAACTGACATTAGTAAACCAAGAGGATGTTAATCCAAAAAAGCTTGAAAAATAAACAAAAATTCAAATGATTTTTCATACAGTGACACTTGTAGGTTTTAAGCATTTTTTGAGTTCTCATGTACTAATAAAGGAAGATTCAGTTTAATCTCACCTCTGGAAAACAGGATTCAAACTTCAGTAATCTTCCAATGGCAAACAGTCTGGTTTGATGAGGACAGAAGGTAATTCTACAACACATTTAATAGATCAACTAAATGAAGACAGTTGAATCAGAGTTTGTATCAGACAAGTAATCAAAGTATAATTTTATTTGTATTCCTTCGTCAATAGTACAAATCAATTTACATTAGAATTAAATAATCATCCTGCTACGGCTATGAAATCTGAAAGAATGATCATAAGAATCAAAGAATTTTCTAAATCAGCTGTATATCAGGTTTGGTATATTGTCAGAGGGAGGTAAGATTGAGATGAACTAATCTTCTTTCAAACGAAATGTTGCAGTTTCACAATTATGACACTAATATCATCAAGCGAGCCTCTTGAAGCTGATAAATCCAGGAGTTTTTTACAAGCACCTAACAGCGATTCGCTATCATCAGCAAGAAAAAATGGTCGAGCTATATTTACAGCTTCTTGATTGGTAACCTGTAAAGAATTAAAATGAATGTATTAACATCCACACCAAAGAGTTCGATAAAGGATGTGTTTTCACAATAACCGCATAATGATGTACCTTATCCCACAGTCCATCAGATGCTAAAATCAAGAACTCACATTCAGCTTCAATCGTAGTAATTTGTGTCTCTGGTTCTGCTATCACCCATTGTTTCAGATGTGAATCTCCAATTCCCCTGGACACTGCTAAGGAACCTTGCAATCGCCATGTGCCTCGGCAGTAATCAACATACCCACCCTACAACAACAAATTAAAAACAAAAGGGGGGTCAGTGACCAGAGCCAACTATTTGGGATAGGCTACCAGGATATTATCCCTCTATAAGATAACACCACGTTGTGAGGCAACTTGTTGGATGATATATTTATGAAAGTTTTGTTTTTCAATCAGTTTAAGTTTCTTCTGAGCAGCTGATACAAAACCCACCCTCTACCAAGAGTTGAGAACAATCACAGCTTCCATTGTTCTGTTGAACCATAAAGTTAGCTGATTTAGCATTCCATGGAAGCACTTTTCCCTCAGAAACAAACTATAGTCTGAAAGTGCTTGCAATTTTAGAAGTAGAAGGTCATGACTTAAAGAAAAAAAAAACACAATAATCGATTCGAAGATGCATGCTTATGAGGTCTCAGATTGGTGGTTTTCATCTCCTTGAGAAGACGAGTCCTTAAATGTAAGGGTAGTCAAACTGGCTAAGTAAAGCACTGCAATATTCTCCCAGAAGAAAAATAACATGATTCTGAAGGAGAATATTCAGTAATTACTTCAAAAGTATTTTCTAAAGATATTACGAAACAACTAGAAGAACAAATCTAGACAAAAATTTATAGATAGCACACTTACGGTGCTTGCGATTCGTTGCCTTTCATCTTCACGAGAAGGGCGGTGATCAGATGTAAGGGCCTCTGCTTTACCCGCGCGGCACAATACAGCACGGCAATCACCAGCATTGGACACTACCAGAATGCCACCTCTAAGCAAGGCAGTGACGCAGGAAGCCCCTCCATCCGTTCCATCCTTCAGGAACTCTGAATCAGTTTTCAAGTATCCATTCCAAACAGCTCGATCTACATCGTTGAAGCCTTCTCTGCTGCTCGACAACACTTCTCCTACAATGTACTCTCCCATCTTTTCCGAAGCAAATTCAGCAGCTCCCTTACCTCCATGGCCATCAAAAAGGCCAAAGTAAGCCTAGAAACATTGGAGAAATAAGAAATCAAATTGAAGGTCAGAGAACTACAAGACAACGAATTAACCATCCCTTAGTGAATAATTCAGGAAAGTCTTAACTAGAAAATTCATAGATATCCAATGCTACAAATTTAAGTGAAATTTCAATTCTCAAGAAAGGATTTGAAAGGCTTTCCATTCTGCGAAATATAACGCTATACTTCTTAGCCATTTCAAAGAACAACAAAAATCCTATCTTTCGCTCATTTTAACTCTCTCCAATCCAGAAAATCCATTTCTTTCTCTACTTCCTCGTGTCGGGTTTCTTAAATTTTTATCCTCTATTCTGCGTTTCTACAATTTTTTCTTCGCAATTAATGGAAATTCGAAAAGAAGGATAAAGAAAAATCCTAGAAAAGACACCTACCAATTTGGGATCCGCATCGATGCCCAAGGTTGCCTTATACCGATCCTCCATCACCAATCTCTTCCTTCCCCGCCTGCAACACACCGCATAACTCTCGCTCTGCGCCTCCACTTCCCTCCAATCATCCAGATCCTCGGTCGCAAGCGGCAACGCATCCACCAACGGGATATCAATCCGAGCGGGCCTCCTCCTCTTCAACAGAGAACCGGACGCAGACGAACGCAACGGAGGCGGAGAAGAAGACGCATCTAACGCTATCCGGGAGGCGCCGATCCCGGTGTTGATCTCCCGCAGCCCGCTGGCCGCCCTCTCGAACCGCTGTCGGAACGGCGACGACGAGCACGGAGGGGACGCCAGGGGAGAGCTCGGATTCACGGACACCTTCTCTGGCGACCCCTTGCAAGAGATCGAGAGACGCGACGGCGAGAAGACCGGCGAGTTCGCCATCGCAAAGGAACACGACATCGCCTTCTCCTCCGGCTTCCAATTCCGTTTCCCTTCTTCTCAATCGCCCTATTTATACCTCCTGCAAAACGGTCTACCGATCCTGCAGAACACGTTAAATTCCTAAGCACGCTAATTTCTACGGTCGAGATCGTCTCGTAGAATTAGAAATGGTCGATCTGCAGATCATAACCCGCCGGTGATCGATAACAAAAACAACGTCCGAAGGTGCATTTGATCACGCGGTCAAAGCTATTTCGAGAGGTGTGAAAAGCCAGGCCTCCGTCGTCCGCCACCGAACACGCTCGCTTCAACGACAGCGAGAAAAAGAAGGATACACGCGACGCCTTGCGTGCCTCCCTTCATCCACCATCTGATTGGTGGAACAGCGGTAGATCGCGTTTGACAGAGCCAATTATCGATGAGCTTTGCGTGTTTGGTGTTCGATGCAGCAGAGGTGATGCGTAGGGACTCGTTAAACGTACCCTGACTTTTGGGAACATAACGGGACGTTACGATTAATTAATTAGTTACCGGAAGACGACCGTCGGAAGGAAAGAGAGGGGAGGGAACGGAGTCGGGTGGTCGCGAAGAATTTGGCCCAAGTTCGGGTCAAACCGCGGTCCAAGACGCGTGGGGAGCTGTCGCTGATCGGAGAGGAAATAACTAATATCAGGCTCGTTGATTTAGAGAGGTGAAAAGGCGGTTCATTAAACAGTGTATTCGAGTTAAACTCAAGCTTATATTTATAAGTCCATTCGTATCGTAGAATTCCGGATTAAGCAACCAAAACTGACTACTCCTCTCCCGATTCAACAAAGTTAAGACCTGGTCAGACAAGTGTCTCCTAAGTGTCGGCCAACGAGCAGCCAAGCTTGAACACATGCACGTCGACAAAGAAGGAAACGCGGGAGGCGAGGAGCAACTGAGGGCTGTCGACTATAGCCGTCAAATTGAGTTAGATCGATTGGATTGATTTATCCTGTCAAATGATTTAAATGGATTGGATTGAAATTTTATTAATCTATTTTAAAATAAATTGGGGCACTTAAATCCGCGATCCCCGTGTATTGATCCATGACAAGTTTAGATTGATTCACGAATTGAGAAAGTTTATTTATTTATTTTATATTTAAATTTAAAAATTATAATTCAAATTTAAAATTTTCAATTTAATTAATTTTAATTTAAAATTTTTTATTTTTTAATAACCCATAATCCATCTTTTCTAATCCACCAAGTTGATATATCTACCCACTCTACCTTACCATATGATAGATCCGCCGTAAATTGATCCATCCCACCATAAATTAACCCGTTTGACAGCTCTACCAGCTCTACGACCAATGAATTCAATGAAGAGCAGGTGACCAATGAATTCAACGAAGAGCAGGTGACGAAGGAGAAGATTCCGATCAACAAGTCCAAGTTCACGACCAGGAAGCACGTTGTTGGACTTTGGAAGATTAGAAGAGAAGCACGAGCCTTGAACACCATTGATAACCATTACACTAACGGAAGCTTAAACACGAAGCAAAGCTGCTCGAGCAGCACAAACCTAAAAACCCTCGAAGCAAACAAAAATCCAACCTCACTGATCCATGACAAAAATCAAAAACAGCAGCTAAATCATTGTT
>JBBMKF010000034.1:4251617-4264297 GCA_037834155.1 Curcuma caesia | reverse complement strand
CACCTCATAGCAATTACTTCTGACTGATTTACCAGACCGTGATCTTATGCAAGAACAAATTGGCATTATATGGGAATCACTTGAACTGAGACATTGTGATGGTGGAACCTAGGAGAACCATTGAAGGTCTTAGCGTTGAAGGAGATGTAACTCGTGATGAGATCAACACTTAGCTAGAGACGAGTTTCATGCATTGGTTGATTGGGCGGTGTAGAGTTTTGCAAAGACTTCCTCTAATGAATTTGACTTCTGCGAAAGAATTGAACACCTCAATCAGGTGTTGTCTATTGCTAGTTGAGAGCCAAGAGGTTTAGTCAGACCCCTCTCTACCGCCTTCACAAAGCAAAAAAGTAAGACCGTAATCCCACTTGAAGAACACTCCAACAGATCAATGGCTAGAGAAACATCACCCCCAAACCAGAGTAAAAGCAAAGAATCCATATCCATTGAGAACACACCTTTTTCGAGTTACATCTTGAATGATGAATTGCCCCGTAATTTCTAAGCATCTCAGCTCGAGGATTATAACAGATCATCCAACCCCGAGGATTATTTGGGGCTGTTCGAGAAAAATACCTTGCAACATCAATACACAGATGACTTCAATTGTGGAGTTTTTCTAACGACTCTATCCAACCTTGCTCATCGATAGTTTAACCGACTACGATCTGCGTCAATTCAAACCTTCGCCGACTTCAAGATTGTATTCATGCAGCACTTTGCCAATAGTAAGAGGTACTCAAAGACACCACTCAATTTATTCACTTTGAAGCAGACCACTAAGGAAAGCCTGAGGGATTGTATTCGTCGATTCAATAAAATAGCCATGGGTGTGCTCTTGGCTACCTCCGAAGTACTTATCATTACTTTCTCTCAAGTTTGCTAGAAGGAGATTTCTTTTAATATCTAGTGAAAAATCTTTCGACGACTTTCAATCTTTTGTTGAGACACGCACAGAAATATATCAATGTGGAAGAAGCTCAAGTTGCAAGAAAGAAGTCATGGTGCAGACATCAGTGCCAGCTCAGTCTGAGAGCAAGACTTCCCTACCTCCCCTTCAACATAAGGAGTCATTCATGCCACATTAGTTTTTCTCGGCTCGAACAGGTGGACGGGTTTTTCAAACTGTGGAAGCAGTCTCAACTCTAGATCATTCTAATAGGTCAGATATTGAGGGAGAACGGTATTATTCTTTTTATCATTCTTGGTGGCATGATGCAACGAATAACTATTTATTCCGTTGATTCAAACACGAATATTGAAAATAATGAATAGCAGAAGAATCTTTTAAAACATGTTGATTCGACAAAAGAATACTAGAAGATAGACAATCAAACTCGATATTTGCGAAAAAATGGTGTGGCCGTAAATTCTTATTGATAAAAAACTTAAATCCTAAAATCAACTAAATAATGATTTAAATAGATTCAAAACACTAAAATTACAAAGATGAAATACCCTCAAAACTTTAACTCTATAAAAATAATAAAAAGATTAAAATTGCTTTTCTATTCCTGCATTATTTTCTCTACAATGGAGAAAATTCACCCTCAATTACTGTTCATATCATCATTAAAAGCGTTGTCGACATGTTGCTGTTTTCTCGATGTGATGCAATAGAAAGCTATTGAATCTGTTGAGTCACACATGAATATCAAAAAAAATCTTTTATAACTTGATGATTTAGTAGAATACTAGAAAATAGGAAAGCAAAACTCGTCATTCTTGAAGAAGGAGATTGCGACTGACTCCACAAGATTAACTGCTCTAATACCAACTGATATATAAAAACTTATTAATTCTAGTGATTTGAAAATGAATACTAGAAACAATGATAACTATTGATTTGAATACGAATATCGAAAACAATGATAAATATTGAATCTGTTGATTTACGCATGAATACCAGAAGCAATATTTTAAAACCTATTAATTCAACAGAAGAATACCAAGAGATATGTAACCAAACTCTATGTTTGAGGAAAAATGACACGACTATAACTTTTTATTAATAAAAAATTTAAAATTTAATATTAATTAAATAATAATTTAAATAAATTTAAAATTTTTAACATTCGATAAAAGATTAAAACCCGTATCGATCACTTGTGATATTGTAGCAACTGCATATAAATAATTCGCATGAAGTCCTTTTTATATCACAGATAGTTATGAAGTCGACCGTGTGAAACTACTGGGTGGTAGATTCCACCTTTGCTGAATGAAGTCCTTTTTTATATAAATTGTTTATAACTTATCAAACCGTAACCACTTATTAAAATCATTTTAAAATAATAAAAAGCACTGTAAACTATTATAACAGCTGTTTAGCAATTAAATTGCTGCTATAATAATAACAAAATTGCTGCTATACTATTAAAGTTTAAGTTTTATCAACTTCATTATAATTATTTTAAAGTTTTTTTTATCATTTTAAATCGATTTCAATTAAATTTAAATAATTTTGACTGGTAAAAATTTGTATATAAAAATCACTTTATATATAATAATTTAAATAAATTTATTGAAAGAATATTTTACTTAAAAAAATATTTTCGAGATAAAATATATAATAGGATATTTTGAAAAAGATTACTTTTTGATGAAATCAAAACGAGGGATACTATTTTAATTTCAATACTTTACTAGACTTTTTTTTCATTGTCCTATTATATTTATATTATAAATTTGGATAAAAAAAATTAAAAATTTTAAAATGGACTATTTTTTATTAATTATTAAAACTTATTGCAATAACAATTATTTCTGCAAAAAAATAGAATCCGTCACTCCAGCTGTTCCATATAATTGGCCCCACGACTATTTATAAGAAAGTAAATCAAAAAGCTACAGTTGGTCACGACAGAGGAGGACATTGTCTCGACTTCACTGAAATTCGAATCTTTATCCATTTCTACAACTCTGTTCCGTCGTAACTAACTCAGTTATGTCCAGGGACGAATAATTATGATTCATAATTGAATAACACAAATTAATATTATCCAATAACATAATACATCAACTATGAATCATAATTGGACAAACATAAAATTGTAATAATAAAAAAAAGAATGTCTTTTGATTTTGTGGATCAATTTACTTACATGAAAAGAAAAAAGAAAACTTTGAAAAAAAAAATCACATAAACCTCCATTTATATACATTTTTTTTTCTTTTGTGACTTCGTCTTCTCTCTTAACATTTTCTATCAAAGTAATCGGACAACTAGTGACGAGCTGTGGGACTTCTCAAGCCTCCCAAGTGCCTCACCTTGTCGATGTATAAGAACTTCTTGGTCTTAACCTCAGGAGGCTTCTTCACCGTGTCCCCTGTGCTCCTCCTCGTGTCCGCCGCCACTTCCGACTCGCTCTGCCAGCTCATGAAATCCGACAGAGTTACCAATTCTTCTCTATTATCCAGCTTCTTCGCCGGTGCTACATTGGGGAGGGATTGCCACATGTTTGAACTCATGGTCGTCGGACCTTTAGCGAGAGAATCGGCGTCAAGAACATCATCAATTCTTGAAATAACCATGTGAGCTAAGCTTTCCAAGATCCTTGAGTAGCTCTCGAGGATCGCCAATCCAACATCCTGTAGAAAGAACAGTGAATTATGGTTGTGTCAAGAGAATGCTCGCTTTGAATTGTGTTTCTTACGTTGTTGTATTGGATCTTGCTTATGTCGAGAGCCGATTGAGAGATCCCGGGAAATCTTTGCTTGATAAGGATCAAGATTGTCTCGGCTCGCTCTTCGAACTGCTCCCTCTTCTCCAAGCTGATGGTGGAACTCCAGGAGGACTTGGCTTCCTTGTCTTGCATTTTCTTCCTCCAGATCACCACGGAGGCCTCGATTCGGTCCTTGAGATCGACGATCTTGTGCTCGGTTGATAGGTCCAGCATTTCCAGGAATTCTTCGGCGTCGAACACATCGTCTGTGGTGATGCTTTTGTAGATCGCATCTCCTAGGCTTGACCTCCCATTCTAAGACAGCATTACAATTCAAAACCGAGCAAACGATTTTCATTATAGTTCTTAAATTGAGACCACTGTTTAGTGTTGTTACCTTGGGAAGAGATTCGATGTAGGCTTCAGGGACCTCCATTTCCATAAGAACCTGAGCATTGATTGCCATGGCTGTCTTGAGCACTTGTGTAGCTGCTTCTTTCTGGAACTGCAACCATGTTCTGGAGTCCTCTGAGAGTCCATTCGGAGGGACTCTCACAGTAGGAAGCCACCATTTGTCATCCTTTCTCTGTGCCTTTCCCTTCTCATCTGCGTCTCTCGAAACATACCAGAACATCTTCTGGTCCTCAAAGTCATCGAGGATGGCCTGAGTGATCAAGAACAAGGACGGACAGTTTAGAGTTGCTGATGAGAGCAATCTGTTATCAAAAAGGCTTAGTCTTCTCTTATCCTAAAATCTAAAACTCTCACTAAATTAGAATTCGCCATGACTTGACGATGAACAGTTAATTAAGCCTGCACAATCAAAGTTTCAAGTTCATAATAGTCGATGCTGAACATTTGGATGAACACGCTTATCCATCTTTAAAACTTGAATTGCTAGGAAAAAGTTTTTGTTTATGATTTGCTTACGATGAGCGTCGCATCGAGCTCGCACAGAGCAGGGATGTTCAATTGAAGATCTTTGCGTCGTTGAGTTATCATTATCTGCAGGCGAAACTTGAATGCAACTCAATAATGGCGAAGCAGCCAAGAAGAGGGATTAAAAAAACTAGTAAAGAGAGTTCAGTTCTTCTACGACCTCCATGGTTACTCCATCCTTTGATGTCT
Organism: Curcuma caesia; assembly: GCA_037834155.1. Classification (NCBI taxonomy): domain Eukaryota; kingdom Viridiplantae; phylum Streptophyta; class Magnoliopsida; order Zingiberales; family Zingiberaceae; genus Curcuma; species Curcuma caesia. The sequence goes on along the minus strand of JBBMKF010000034.1, from coordinate 4,259,504 downwards.
GCCTTGAAGGAACAAATTCTACAATGTAATCAGTAACTGACAAAAGCCAGTTCATCTCCCTCCTCCACCGCGCTTTTAGTTCCGCAGGCATTGGCTCTAATCGCCGTTGCTCAGCAAAAACAGATGCTGCTTGAATCAAAACATCCAAAAATATTAGCAAAATCAGAGGTGAATTCCCCTTTTATGGTTTAGAAAAGATCAAATAAACATGTGGATATCTAAAGCTGTTTGTATCATCAGTTAGACTTATCACTAATCAGAATCAAACAAGTTATGGAATTGCAAATCTTTTACCAGCAAGGTTGGTGATGGCATTGGACAGAGCAAGAGCTGATGAAACTCCTTTTCCACCACCTGACATATCTTCGCCAAGCAGTAGCTTTGCAAATTTATCTTTCATCAGTTCCATGTCTGAAGGGTAAGATATGGCCAAAGAACAGACAATGCATTAACTTCCATTCTTGTTCATCCAGTTTTATCTAAGCTCGTTGGTTTACCAGAGGGCGGTGGACCAGCGGCGCCGCCACCATCATTCTGATGTGACCTCGGTCCGACGCCCATGGATCGATCGATCTGCACCACCCGGCGAGGGGGACCAGCGCCGGCGTCCCATTGGCCGTGGAAGAAGGCATCTTCATCGAGGCTTGGCCTGTTCGAATTCACGTCCTGCCGTATTTGACTGCGCAACGCAGAGTCGTACGCCTCGTCGCCCTCTTCATCCCTATGCCCTCGCTTGAGCAACCGCACCATCAGCAGGCTCAGCGCCCGGACCTTGGTCCACAGCGTGCGGGTCTGCACCCGGCCATCTTCCCGATGGCTCGGGGAGACGAGTAGGTGAGCGGAAGTCGTCGTTTGCCTCCGGAACGGAATTCTGCCGGATGGCTAATAAACCCGCAAGTCAATCTCCAGGAACCAATACCGAACCTTAAATCTGGCAACTTTCCGGCTCAAAACATGGAAGATGGAAACTTTGATCTCGAAACTCGATCAAGGCCGGCAAAGATCCGATCTTTGCCGGCTTCAAGGAGGGTGGAAGATGGCAGTCCCGTCTCTCAAGCTGGAAACCTAAAGTTTGGAACTTTATCGCCGGAATCGAACTGGATAACTGCTTGGACGATGAATCAACTTCGGATTGAGGAAGACAGGGAGAAAGAGAGCGGGGATTTTAAGCGTTGCCAATTTCTGCGAAGGGAAGGAACGTGAGGTGCACATCGAAGGCTACGGCTGGAAGGAGCGGTGGTGGATTTGGAACTAAAACAGGGAAAAGGAGAAGGAAATGGCATCCTTTTTTGGGAGACGGGACGCGAGTACGATACATCTGTCGACATGGTGAAAGAGGAAAGAGGAAGGAGGAAGAGGATCAACTTATCTGGCAAGATTTGAATCGTGCCTTAAATAGTCAAACTTCGACTGGATTGTGTTTGACTTGACACGACCATCTGTGCATGTCCGAGTCCTATCTCTGGCCGTTTCCAGCTTAGCCACGAATAGGGTTGATCCAGCCTATGCTTGGCTAGGCTCCGCTCAAATAGAGAACAAACCAAACACTTCTCGCCCGGAAAAGTAGCATTTTTGCTCTGTCTTCGAATTTACTAATCTCTTTTCATCGGTCATGTTTGGAAGAAAGATAGATTTACTGCGAGGAAAAGTTTAGTTAAACATAATTAATTAATCGGATTGATTGAATTTAAAAGTTTGATTTAATTATTTTAAAATTTTATTTTTATTAAATATTAATTATTTCAAATAATTGGATTTGATTTTAATTTTAAAAATTTTAATTCGATTAAACTAATATTATGTGGTGGTGGTTTTGAAAATCAACATCAATGTCACACTGTGGTGTTGATGTCGATGCCAGTACCAATGCCGGTACAGATCAATTTTGATTTTCTCTGTATTTAATAAAGTTTTGATTCATGTAGAGAATTCATGATATAGGACAGTTGCCTAGAATTTTGAAATCATTTTGATCGAACTCATAATTTTTTACTCTCATTGAATCATCGAAACTCGTTAAAAAATTTATATTTATCATCAGGTGTAATCTGTAATGATTCAATCGGCCTAAAATCATCCTTTAAAGTCTTTTTGAAAATTTTGAAGAATTTTAGTTGTTTAAGTTATTTTCATCTTTTACATATTTTTAGAATATATAAACATTTATCTTAGACCCAATTAAAATCGGATAACAATGTATAGTTGTTAAAAAATTTAATCGAAAATCGAATTAGTTGATATTTTATCAATCTAATTTATTGATTTTTTATTAAAAAGTTCGGCCGATTCGATTAGTTTAAGAAACTTTTAATTTATTTGATTTTAATTAAATCATTTGGATCAATTCGATTTTGAATGGATTGTTCAGTTTTGGATTTATCCCTTAAAACTTCCAATCCACCGTGACCTTGCCGAACATGATTATCAATCTCACTATAGCTTTTGATTTGGTTGTCCCTTGACTCGCCAAATGATCTCCTCCTAGATGGCATTGTATGATCTTGATCTTGATCTAGATGTAAAATTTGCCAAATGACTATTGATCATCTCACTGCAACCTTGCCATACACTAATGACCTCGCCAAAACTTTTAACTTCATTCTCGACCTCATAATAACCTTTCTACATTGTGGCTAACCACATCACATGACTATTGTCCTGGTCCCTGTAATTCTACCAAAGTAATTTACTATAAATTATGATGGTATACATTCATACCATAATTGTGAGTCATTTGCAAAAAATTTTCCCAAGATATTATTATTATTATATTAATCATTCATCTCTAGGTAAATGATTTGAATGCAAAGTGTTCTTCTCACAGATGATCGTGAGACCGATCGTATGGAGCCGCTAAGATGGTAGATTCCATCTTTGTTGTAGAAGAATACGAAGTGTTCCTTGATAGAGATTGGGCCAATTATTTGCTTGTGTTCAAAGTTGGTGTTTCTTCTTGCTCATTGTTAAGGAATGGGGAATGGTTCCTCATCCAAGAAAAACCATCTTTGCTTAGATTTTTTCTTTATACAAGATCAAAGATAAAAGCAGGTTCATGATGGCATCCATTAGATATCTCAAGTTACTCTGTTCTTCAATGTCTATACAAGTCAAGATTGAATGCTTCTGTTCTTCTCACATACCACACTCGACTCACAAGCACACACACACACACACAGATGGTCCGAGCAGTAGCAAATCCTTTGAAAAAGAATCACTGCCCATTTAATAGGGCAAAGAAAGAACACGAGTCGCAAGTATCACATAGGACGAGGAGGAAGATCCCACCAAGAATTAGTACCAATCACCATGGAATGCACATAAAATACAGAAGAGAACATGAAAAGAGACATCAATAGGTGAAGATTACAAACTCAGTGGGAGAAGACATGAATTATATCTAGCACTCGCAACCAGATGACCTCTGCTGCATTGCACGTCCCGCCACATCGATCGTATCAGGAAGATATCTATTTAGAGAACAATGGTGTTCAGAGAATCAACTTAGAAGGAACAAATAGAGGAGTAATATGTATCAGAAGTACCAATAGAAACTCGTAGGTTTCGATACAATTTGTTGGGTGAATAATGTTAATAGCATTATGAAAGGGAAGGAGATGATTGATAGGATAAGTGATACTTACATATCTTCCTCTGGTTCATTCTTTAGGGCATTCCTGGCGATACACTGAAAAGCTGTTTCCACGTTGAATCCTTCTTTAGCTGATGTCTCAAAATAGGGAATGTTCCCCTTTGATGCACACCAGGCCTTGGCTTTCTTCTCTGAGACCTGAAAGTATAGATATCGAAAGAAGCATGTCAAACCTGTAGTACCGCTTAGAAGGATTTTTTACATGGATCGCATTTCAGTTGAAAGGGTTTCATGTGTCTATCAATTTTGTTTGTTCGTGTGAGCTACCCATCCTAAACCGAAGTGAGATACACCTACTGTACTCAAATTTGATTTTCTCCTATAACGGAAAAACTCACCACTCGACTGTTGCCACCATCGATATCAATCTTGTTACCCAACACTATGAAAGGGAAGTTCTCAGGGTCTGATGGACTAGCCTGAAAATGCAGTAACCACATAGATGTGACATAATCCACGTGTAATTTGTTCTTTTATCTTGCTGTGAATCAGTGAAGAGGGTAGAACATCATCTACCTGAATCAGAAATTCCTCACGCCAATTGTTCAAGTTATCAAATGATTTCGTAACATTAACATCATAGACGAGGACACAGCAATCAGCTCCACGGTAGAAAGCCACACCAAGGCTCTGAAACCTTTCCTGCCCTGCTGTATCCCATATCTAAAGAAAATAATAGGTAGTGAGTTTACAGGAACTATTAAAGGTAAATAATAAAAAATTTTAAGAAAAAATTCTTCACAAGTTCAAATTTAGCAGCACCTAAAGCACATTAGGATGAAAGGGTTCTAATTGTGCTGAAAACACACTACGCCCACGGCCCACAACAGAAACCAAAATGTAAAGAAGAAGAAGACATGAACCCAGATTATGGCCTGCTATCCCTTTCCTTTTTCCTTTTTTTTGATAATCCAGGTGTCCAAGCTTCGTCTGACTAATCCTGGAGGTAGACAGTCTTCCCTCTGATTCACTTACCAGATAAATCCAGAGCACAGCTTACACACACTTAGACCAACCTCTAGAATATTCATCCCTACTGGGATTCGGCTACTATCCATTTCTGTTTCTAACGAAAATGAGAGCAGCTTAATCAAATTATAATATTACTAGTGTACTTTCACTAGATTGTTCTTAGAATGCAAAATGTTCTTTCACACAACGAACAAGAACATTTTCCTGGAAAATGATAGGAAAACCTACAAACTTCTGAAGGTTATCCAATCTAGTCAGCCTGTGACACTGTAACACTATATGATAGCTATAACTAGATAAGTGCCTATCACCTCTGTAAATCCTGAAATTATATTTTATGATAAGTCAGGAGCTGCAGTAGGTTTATGTTGGATTTTTTTTTTAAAGTTTCTATAAGGTGACAAACACATTTCAGCCAAATTTAATTTAATTTGTTATATAACCAAGGTAAGTGGCATGCTAGGCATGTTTCTGAAGCTTTTAATTTTCTTTAACATTGCATTGATCAATGGAATGTTATTAACAGGGCCTATCCTATTTGCCCAAAAATCTATGAAAAATCAAATTTCCTTTTAGGAAATAGTTGATTGTATACATTCGTCCATACTACTAAAAAGGACGCAAGACTGTTGCATAGAAATCAAACAACATAGTTGGTCAGGGTATCTGATTACATAGTTAAGTTGATCAGTAACCTCCGTAATAAGCTTCCTAATTTCATAAACCAAGCAACACAGTCAGACAACTCAAAGGTGCTGGAATTTATGGCATTATGAACGACGTTAAAATGGCGAATACCAGCATGATGTGCCTCAGTTCCCATAACTTGAAGTTAAGAATGAGCAAAAACACAATCAGGAAACCCCATCTTCATGTTTGGTCATTAAAAACATTAATGAGATAATATCATGCATACAGAAGTTCAGAGAATAACCAAATATCTTCAACCAAGATTATAACTAGATCAACAACCTGTTAATACCCACAACTCCTCAATCACAAACACTTTTAAGGAATTCAATGATGAAGTTTCACTCTCATACAGTCTATATAACCAATGGGAAAATAATCACAAAAAGGATGTAGAAAGGAGGATAACAGGAAGCCGCAGTGTAAAGTTTTTAACCTGTAAGGTGAACAATCTATCATCGATCTGGACTTCCTTGGTCAAAAAATCGGCTCCAATGGTCGCTTTGTACTGGTTACTGAACTTTTTATTCACATATCTACCAAATACAATACAATCCAAAATCGCGCGTTATAGATGGAAAATTCCACCAAAATAAGAACGAACTTTTTCCTTTCCTTTTTTTTTTTTTTGCAAAAGTAAGATTAAAAAAGCGTAATGCGCTTTGAGCGTACTGGTTCATCAGAGATGTCTTCCCAACCCTAACAAAGAAGACAATTACACATAAGAAAAGCCTTCAAACTATATCAAATCCCCAAAAGGGTATATATATATATATATATATATATATTTGCTGGTGAATGGGATGGAAATCTACCCGCTGTCCCCGAGGATGATGACTTTGAGAAGCATACGCCGCCGGGAGGCCATGGATTCGGAGGTCGGCGGAGTCGAGAACACGGAGAAGTCCTCGAAGCCTCGATCTGGGTTTCCTCCGCTGTCCACCGATCAAATCAATACCTAGAATTACCCCCAAATTAACTAGAAGAATGAAGGTTACAACTACTAGTCCAGCGGTCGGTACGGGTCGGGTAGGATTTTATAAAAAAATCCGACCCGACGCAATTAAGTTATTCAGCTATTTAGCAAAGGTCGTATATAAATTCAGAAGAAAATGGATAAAAGGTTTTAATTGTAATTTCTTGATTTACATTTTATCGATCGTGTAGGATTATTAGAGTGACAGATTCTATTTTTTACAGATGAAAATAGATAAAAGGCACATTGATGTAGGATAACATTTCCATTCTATTTTTCTTGTCAATTTTTTCACAGATCAATTTTTAAAATAGATTACATTTAAAATTTTAAAATATAAAAATTATTTTTATAATTTAGATGCATACAACTTTAATATTTCTCACTCCCTGTCTTTCCATTCATGAAAGTAAATTTTTCTCCTCGTTAAATATAAAAATTATTTATGTAATTTAGATGCATACAATTTCAATATTCTCTCCCTCTACTCGCGTAAAGCAAAATCTCTTTACTCAACCCTATTGAATGGATGCAAATTTGTAAAAATTTAAATAATAGAGATTCATTAATGATTTTTGTTCAAAACTTAATGATCAACCTATGAAGTCGTAAAGAGCCCAAAGATGCTCTCTATTATTTATTTAGAGTTCTCTAGGTACTTCAGTATTATATTAACTTTTAACTAGAACAATTGACTTGGGTTACGGGCCTAAATCATAATCGGCCCGATAAGGGTTAAGGTTCAGGGGTCTATTAACTCGTTGAATCGGCGGTTAACCATTGGTTCAAACTGTCGATTCGATGGATTTTTTTATATACATTAAAAAAATTATTGGTGTTAGTACTCAAACTCAGGTCTCCCATATATACATTAACATTCTATTTAGATGGGGTGAGAGAAGATTCATTAACGTAAGGGGAAGGGAAGGGAAAAAAGAGAAAGGGAGGGGAAGTAAAATATTTATGTTCTTTTTATTTGGATGGAATGGAAGGTTCGTTAACGTAATAAGTGTTATTTTGTTTGAGAGGAAAAAAGACAAATGAAAATTAAATATATAAAGTTTTAAAAATACTTTCATTTCTTAAAAAAAGACAATATAGGTAGCGGACGGATAGGAAATTGTAAAATTCTATCAATATTGTATGTAAAAATTGGAATATAGAAGGTCATAAAATAGACAACGTATGTTCTTTGAATAAGTTCCTGTTATTGGATGAGGAGAAGAAAAAGATTAAGATTATTTGTGTTTGTCCTCTTTAGTCTTGTTCTGGAAAAAATTTATGACGAGGACCGACATCGACGTCGGCATCGGCATTGTGGAGTGTGAGTAGTTAGACATTAGGCGGTGATGATGCACGTCGTATGAGGAGCGACGGCGCAAAGACGAAATATCCAAATAGATGAGTTGATTTCAGAATTAATATTTTAAAATAGAGATAAAATTGAAAGAAAATATTTTTGAGTTCCCTTTCTCTTTCCTTATCCCAAATCGAAGTATAAGAAATTCTAACGATTCATTATAGCCGTCAAGTTGGGTCAGGCCCGCCGGGTTGGCCCGCTCCGCCAAGAAATTTAGGTGGGTTGGGTTGAAATTTTATC
>JBBMKF010000034.1:4224080-4239891 GCA_037834155.1 Curcuma caesia | reverse complement strand
ACTTAAAAATATATAAATTTATGTTGTTGAATTCCTTCTGTGTGGACTGTGGAGCCAATAAAATTGTAATATTACAAAAACGCCCGTCTAATTGCATAAAATGGAACATAATCCTCCACCGTTCCACTCACAACTTCTACGTTCTGTCCACGCGTTTAAGTCAAAACAAAAGTTCTTCTTCGCCATGCAGTCCTCACGTGGGCCCCACCATACCATCTGTCTAGTCCCCAATCAGAGAGCAGGTTAGCTGCAGGTGATTGTAAACGAGTACTAATAGCAGCGCTGATTCAACAAAGGGAATGCTTGTCGAACACTCTGGTCCGAATTAGTCCATCGAATTGATCAAACGGGTTTGGATTAATCTATTTTAAAATATATTCAGATGAATTAGTCATTTAAGTTCGCGATTCATGTGGATTGATCCGCAATGAATTTAGATTGATTCGTAAATTAAAAAATTTTATTTATTTATTTTAAATTTTAAAATAAAAAATAAAAAATTTAATCGATGAATTTTATCCGTTTAAATCATAATTCAAATTAAAAAAATTTAACATGATCAATTTAAATTTAAAATTTTTTATTTTTTTGACAAATTCATAGATTGGTCTGTCTAATTTGTAATTCATCTTAGATTGAATTGGATTAGAGATTTCTGAATCCGTTAAATTAATGAGTTAGTATGTCTTACTCCATCATATGATAAATTTTTTAGTAGATTAATGTGTTTATGAGTTGGTGCGTTTGACCACTCTAACTCTACGGGAACAAGCGAATGGTCCGGCCCACCGTTTTCGCCAGGTGTTGGCGCGCTTGGCGGACCGTTGCGAAACTCTGGACACCTCAATTCGCCAATCCTGACGGCGGATCAAGAGGGACGTGTCTCGATCGACGGCCAGAAACCGGAAACGATTGCCCTTCCTGTGATCCGCGAGGGAAAATTTATCTGCTAAACCTTGATCCAATAAGGCGTAGCAGCCACTTCGCGTCTGCTTCGAGGTTTGCTCTTGGTACGAGCCGAATCGTGCTTATCTCCGTGCAAAATTCTTAATTGTTTAGCTCTTCTCTGTTGTTTGTTAGATTGTTTGACCAATCTCTGGTATTTGCGATGCAAACTACCTAGGTGAACTGAGGACATGTACTCCGACCCAAGTTCTTAAGATGATTCTGTCCAACCTGAAGAGCATTGCAGAGAAGAATCTAAATGCGGCAGTTGTTGATTGTTGCATTGGGATTCCGATCCGGTATACTTCAATGATCTTCAGAGGAGAGCGATGCTGGATGCAGCTACAATATCTGGCTTGCATCCTCTACGCTTGTTCCATGAGACAACTGCTACTGCGTTGGTCTGTGGTATCTACAAAACAGACTTGCCGGAGAATGGTCAAATTAATGTGGCTTTTGTTGATGTGGGGCATGCAAGCATGTAGGTGTGCATTGCTGGCTACAAGAAGGGATAACTGAAGATATTGCTTCTCGATTTACTTCCTGATAATTATGGAATCGATCGTGTGAAACAATTGAAATGACAGATTCCACCTTTGTTGAGGAATTTGTCTTGAGTGCAGCAAGGTATTTCAGCCTTTTTCTTTAATCTTTTGGAATCTGCAAACTTACGAACCAACCCGGATTCCGTCCGCTCGGATCCAAACACCATTCCTATCAAACAACGATTAAGAGCGTAATAATTAAGATAGATATTTGTCTGATTAAGTTGGCTTAAGCATGCAATTTGCAAATAGTTTAAAGATTAATTTGTCAAACTTAATGTCCTAATCGGACCAGACCGGTTACGTCACAGGTCCAAACAGACTTTGCCCTCGTCAATTACTTATAATTCAGGGGGGAAAGTAAATATTTCACCTCCACATTTTGGATTTTACTATTGATTATGCGCCTTAACGGTTACTCTAAATTGACGTAGTACGGTGAGCTATCTAGACCGTCCGATTAACGATCGACGGAGGACATAGATCTCCGGGTCAACCTTCCTGCGGGGGGAGTGAGTGGTTCTTTATAAAGCCGGCTATTCCTTTCACCATAAAGTTGGCACGTGTCCGTTTCGCTTTATTATCGCTTCTCGGGACCTTCTTCGCCTGCCTCTTCTGCTTCTCCGTGCTCATCGCGAGGTCGATGTGATTTCGAGGTGATTAGTTTACTCGCTTAGATTCTTCCGTGGTTGTCATGATTGGTTATTGGCATAGCTACTTGCTCGTTTTGCACCCGATAGCGGAGGGAAATCTTCCATTTTAGGGCTGTGTTTATCTCCGGATTTCTTGTGATTCAATTCTTATTCCTTAGTCCTAATTTTGGTTCGGCGTAGTAAGTCGCTGATTCAGACAGATATAGCGCCCAAGTTTTGTTTTTTTGCCTTTTTATAGAAGTTTTATGAGAGGTTTTGATATCGGATTTGATGTCCCTATTCACGGATAGAGTGAATCATCATCATCATCTTGCCGCGTTCCTCCAAATTATTTGGGGCCGGCTTGATGGATTTTATCCTTCCATTGAGCTTAGTGCAAGGATTGATTAAGAGAGTGAGCATTTACCGTTATTTGATGTTTATAGTTTATGGTTCATTTTTCTGTAAATTGTTCGAGTCCATTCCCGTTTTGGCTGTGTTAAACCAATAAGTGGCGCTTCAGTGTCTATGAATTATGTTTGTTATTGTTGACTCCTCGATGTTTGTTTTCCTAAAATAAATTTGGCTTAGGATTTTTTTTTCTCTCTTTCAGTTTTTTTCTTAGAAAGACTGCATTATTTTTATATGCCTAAATTGAATTATTTCTTCTAAAAACAGTAGTTTTAATCTGTTCCATTCCATATTTGCAGATTCTAGTTGTTTTGTTTATCCAATGGCGTCTTCCTCCGGTCAGTGCCTATTTGGACATAAGCCATTCTTCCATGGAGACTCAAGGTTCCAGTCGAAAACTAACCTCTTCAGCTCTATGCAACCTTTCAAGAGGAATACATTGGAATTCATTATGAACCGAAATTCTGTTACTACATATCCCCAAAAGGTTAAGGCTCTGTTTCATGCATGTTCTGCAGCTTAAAGTGTTGTATTAGTTCTGTTGTTAGGTGGCCTTATATATGGGCTGTCTGGAATGCATATACTGCTGGTTGGAATTTTATTTCCTCACTTTTTCAGCAAATTATATTATATTCCGACGTGCTTTACATCTAGGCAAAGTGAAAAAATTCACACATGATAATATTGCACGATCAATTTATTAGTTTTTTCTTTTCATTAGGTGAATTTAAGATAATCTCATTTTAAATGAACATTTGTATACATTGCAAAGTTGAAATATCAGGGCATGTGCATATTATGTTGGGCAGGATTAGAAAGAACTGATATTTCCTAGAGTTTCAATCCAAAAGTTTTGCAGTGTGCATTATAAAGATTGGATTAGCAGGGAAGAGATCTAACTAAAAAAATCCCTATACGTATTCAGCATTCAAACTTCTACTTTAGTAACTGAAGAGAAGGGGAAAAAAAAGAAAGAACAGAGCCCAATAGCTCTCTACTTCCCAACAAAAGATAGGGCAACGGAAGGGAACTCATAACTACAAATCAAAACATACTTTTTCTTCTGTTTGATCCCCATCTTTGTTCACTTTGCTGCCAGTTGTCCGAATTATTTCTCTTCCCTCAAAGAACAAGTGGAGGGAATGCATGAACTCAGATTAGCAGATGCTAGACATCATATCTTTGCTTTTCATACCCTCAAATAGTTTTCTTATTGTTTGTTGATCAAATAAGCAAGTTCATCTAAGGAGTGTGTCATTCTATCTCTTCATACCCTCAAGTATTTTTCCTGTTATTTGTCGACCAAATAGGCCAAGTTAACCTAAGGAGTGTGCCATTCTATGGCAAGTGTACTATTAGAAAAATTTTCCATGTCATCCTCTTATAGTGTAGGTACTAATTTAGGCATCTCATGTAAGGAAGTAATGTACACATATATACTATCTTGGGTAAAAATGAACAGTGAAGTAAAGTTATTTGAAGTTTGAACACCGTAGCAGTGTTCAATATACTCATCAAACTAACTAGCAATGGGTTTATTAAGCTGGATATGCTCACTTCTTGCTACTTGTGATGATTGTAGATTCACTAGTAATAGATATTAGATAACAGCCATAACTCTTAAATTCAGTGCATATCTTTATATTGTGTCACTTTTACTAATTCACTTATTAATTGTGTTTAGAGTTTAGCTTTTTTCTGTGTTGACTTCTATTGAATAATTTCATCTAGAGAAGTTACTTGTTCACAGAGCTTGTGCAGCCAAGTAGCTGCACAACCAGATCTCGGTGAGTTCTTCTGGGAAAAAGATCCAACTCCTCTTTTAGACATGGTTGATACACCAATACAGTTGAAGAATCTGTCCAACAAGGTATCTTACCTTTACAATCACTATCTTTTTAATCTTTGCTGCAAATTGCAATTGTCTGTGGGAAAGTTGATAAGTGACCCCCGATACAGGAACTAAAACAATTGGCTAGTGAAATTCGTTCTGAGATTTCTTTCATTATGTCAAATGCCCATAAACCTTATAAAGCAAGTCTTTCTGTGGCGGAGTTGACAGTGGCTATACATCATGTTTTCCATGCGCCGATGGACAAGATACTCTGGGATGATGGTGAACAGGTACTTTTTATTTGCTTGTTAACTTAAAGTGATGTCAATTTCAAAATCTCTATATACCATGCTAGATTCTTTATTTTGAATATTTTTGTTCTATCAAATGCAGACATATGCACATAAGATTCTGACAGGGAGGCGCGCTCTTATGCATACACTTAAGCAAAAAAAAGGTCTCTCTGGTTTCACTTCTCGAGCAGAGAGCGACTATGATGCATTTGGAGCTGGGCATGGATGCAATAGCATATCTGCTGGGCTTGGTACTCTTATAGACTCATCATTTTCCTCCTTTTATTTTCATTCAATATTTGTTTTGGCCTTTTGAGTTCATGAGATGATAAATAGATATCCAGGAGATAATTGCTTGACAATATTTCATAAATACTGCTTTTAATTCTCTAGTCAATGCTCGATTGATATACTGTGTTTTGAAGATTTGGTCTGTCACTATTTTTTTTTGTTGTTTTTTTGTGGTTCTCGAAAAAGGATTCCTTGTATTATATGTAAAGGACATTTTATCCCCAAAATAAGATGGACATATCTTAAATAACCTACAATGCACTTTATGATTTGACAAAAATTGTAAAATTAAGTTAAAAGTGCTCTCTTGAATGTTGCTCATTATATAGTCTTTTATAGAGATAAATGAAGTAATATTCATATAGCTGACACTAAATGGTTATCATGATGAACAATTGCAAAATTAAGAGTTTCTTGATAAAATTTTGGCCATAAATTTGCCAAATATTTGTCAATTGTTTTTTGACAAGTGATTGTTGATGTGTGTCACTTTTAAGTAATTATCAAAGTGTATATTTGTTGCTCAATCTCAAGGTATGGAGTCTAAAGAATGATAAAAGATTTGGCATGTTCAGATTGGATTGTTGTGATGATGTGAGTCGAACTGTAAAAGATTAGGTATGAGAGATGAGATGCAGTCCTACTTATTTATTTAACTGACAAACAAGAAATTTAATTTCATCTTTTTGGCGGCTAGAAGTATTGGCTCATTTTCTACACTAAATTGTAGTTAGATTGAAAGCATGTTTTACTTCATATTGGAGTTCAATTGATGGTTGCTTTCCATCAGCCTTAATTTGTAGGATGGTTCACTGTTTGCTGCAAAAAGTGAATATTTGTTAGCTTTGTCACTCTTGTTTTTTATTAGTATTATTTTTAAAAATAATGATATTGAATATTGAGGTTTATTAATTGTTCCTTGATTTAGTAGAAAATCCTTGTTTGAATTTCAATGTGTATTTTACTCGTGACATAGGGTTGACATTAAAAAAAGAAACTTGTTCTGACAGTGCTTATTTTGCCCAGGCATGGCTGTCGCAAGAGATATTCAAGGAAAGAAGAATCGTGTTGTGGCAATCATAAGTAATTTGACAACAATGGCTGGTCAGGTCTATGAGGCAATGAGCAATGCTGGATATCTTGACTCTAACATGATAGTGATTTTAAATGATAGTAGGCATTCTTTACATCCTAAGCTTGATGATGGGTCAAAAATGGCAATCAATCCTCTCTCCAGTAGTCTAACCAAGCTCCAGTCCAGTAGATCTTTCCGGAGATTCAGGGAAGCAGCAAAGGTACATGTTTTCTCAAGTCAGTAGCACATCTATATTTAAGGCTCTAAGCAGTAGGATAATTGAATGATACTAGCTAAATTCTGATTGGAAATATGGAATGAAAGAACCTGAGTTCTGTATAGTCTGTTATCGAAATGTTAATGTTCATTTACCTTAAACTTTTCTTGACAGAACTTCAAATATGTGAAGTTGCTTTTATATATGGGTCTTTTTCATATGTTTTATTGCCTCAATTCTTGACTGCACCAATGGTTTTGTTTCTGAACTACTGTGTGTGTCTTGCCTCGATTGCTGACCATTCCAATGTTTGTGTTCTGGACTACAGTGTTTTAGAGCTTTATTATTTGGTATGCATAATCTTCTCTGCATTTTACCTATATTACATTGTGTTTTATTATGTATGCCGATACTAGGGAATAACGAAAAGGATCGGTAAAGCAGTGCATGAATTGGCAGCCAAAGTTGATGAGTACACACGTGGTATGATCGGCCCTCTTGGAGCTACTCTATTTGAAGAACTTGGACTGTACTACATTGGACCAGTTGACGGGCACAATATTGATGATCTAGTTTGTGTACTTAATGAAGTGGCGTCATTAGATTCAACTGGTCCTGTGCTAGTACATGTCATCACAGAGGATGAGAAGGGCTCAGAATCTACTGAGGAAGGTAAGATGATTGAATCCTTGGCTACCGTAGCATGTGGCAGAGCAAGGTCTCTGCACCACTAATCAAATTTGATGTAACAATGTCTATGCATTTATGTATGTATATTCAATCATAAATTGGAAACGTATACCTTACTGTACTGAAGATTTCCCAAGTGATCGATGTATTCTCTCACCTTGATGTCAAACAGGTACCCCAAAATCATGCTCTTTAGTATCAGATTGTTGGTCTATCAAAAGCAACCTCAGGACGTTCAATGATGTTCTTGTGGAAGCTCTAGTAGAAGAAGCAGAAAGGGACAAATCAATTGTGGTGGTCCATACCGGCGCTGGACTTGATCCATCTCTTAAGTTTTTCCAGTCTAGATTTCCAGATAGATTCTTTGATGTTGGAATGGCAGAACAACATGCTATTACTTTTTCAGCAGGATTATCTTGTGGAGGCATGAAGCCATTCTGCATAATTCCATCAACATTCTTACAGAGAGGATATGATCAGGTCATATTATTATCATTGTCCTTAAATGTTTACCCGTACAGGACTTACTGCCTAAATATATTCAGGGCTATCTTCTTGAACTGCTTTTTCTCCAAACTTATTAAATTTGGAGATAACTTCTGAAGGTGTTTTTCATGTACTACACCATCTTAGCTGTTTAACATTACCTAAATTACCAGAGCTCCCAGCTCCTGAGCTCTGTTGTTATACTCGATAGTCACTACTCATTATATTATTCACGACACACAGAGTATTTGAACATCTAATCCACCTCTTGGGTTGTTTTGTCTGCTCCTTTAATATAGAGTTTTTTAGTTTCTTGTTCACTAGGCCCTGGAATTATAATTTCCCATTGGTATATTATCTGTATATGAATTTGGATGCTTGGAAAGTACTATACTGTTGAAAGTTATCATCACTGGATTGTCACATTACACAATAATGAGATTAGGAAATGCTATGGTACTCAAGAGTCACATAAACTATTCACTTTCATGGCCAAAAAATTATTCACTTCCGTGGTTATGTGATCATAATTATGGTAGTCTACAAGATTTTACTTTAGCTTATTGAGTGAATATTGTAGTCACAATACACCACAGTAAAATCCAAGCAATATTAAATTCCAATTAATTGTTCTTATAAATTGCATTTTATTATTTCATCAGATGTCTACTGAGAATAAGAAGATAAAGCCCATTTACCAAATTACCATCACATGCTTAAAAGTTGAAACAAACTAACAATCATTTATATGTTTAGTTTTGCTTATTGTTTGAGAACTGGCAGTGTATTTTCCGTAAATACTAGGAATCGTGCAAGGGGGAATGGTTTTTCAAATATAGCACTCTAAATGAGTTAACCTTGAATTAAATAATTGTGACAAATTATGTTGTTTTTGTAGGTCATTGAAGATGTGGATCTGCAGAAAGTTCCTGTGAGATTTGCCATCAGTAGTGCTGGACTTGTTGGATCTGAAGGCCCAACTCAATCAGGAATTTTTGATATTGCATTTATGGCATGCTTGCCAAATATGATTGTAATGGCACCATCAGATGAAGATGAACTTGTTGACATGGTAGCTACTGCAGTTCTTGTCGATGATAGACCTATTTGCTTCCGGTATCCTAGGATAGCCCTTTTTGGAAATGGTGGTCCATTACGTAATGGAACTCCCCTTGAGGTACCTTTTTGTTTTTTTGTTCCCGCAAATTTTCTTTGTAACAACTAATCATATTTTCACTGACTACATTCTCCCAATTCCTTGATGTCCTAAATCCTGATAATCAATATAATGCAAGAGATTAGATATCTGAATCATCTCACTAAATTTGTTTTTTCCTCGAAAAAGACTGAACAGTCCCTTTTTTCTGTTGCAAGCTTGAAATTTTATCTCTCAAGGAGTAGTTTAAACTACCTACTACCATTTTACTCGTTTTTCTCTTAATTATCTCTATGTGTTATACATTGCCTAATCTCTTATCAATTCTACAAAGAGTTTTCAAGGTTTTTCTTATTGGTATCCATCTAATGCAATGGTTATCCAAAAAACAACTAACAGGTTTACCTATTAAACCATGAAGATGATGACTATTAAATCGTGAAGACTATAACTGTAATATTTATTTGCCATTGTCTTGACGGTATTTGAATTGCTTGTTTCAGATTGGGAAGGGAGAAATCCTAGTGGAGGGAAAGCATGTGGCTCTACTTGGCTATGGTGTGATGGTTCAGAATTGCATCAAGGCCCAATCTTTGCTTGCTAGTCTTGGTATTGAGGTAACGGTTGCTAGCGCAAGGTTTTGCAAGCCACTCGACATTGAGCTCATACGAGAGCTATGTCAGGACCATCAGTTTTTGATAACAGTTGAGGAAGGAACCATTGGCGGCTTTGGTGCTCATGTATCACAATTCCTGGCTCTTGATGGTTTGCTTGATGGAAGAGTAATGGTATCATTTTCTCCCATCTCTCCCATGCTTATTATCGGTATATGAATTCATCAGCATGATTTGAACCAATCTGGAGTTTTCAATTTGCATTAGTTCATTTCTTCTGAAATTATGGGCTGAGTCATCTCTCTGAGTTCATCTTTGTTTGAATCACCAGTGGCGACCTGTATTACTGCCAGATAATTACATCGAGCATGCATCCCCGAGGGAACAACTAGATATTGCTGGATTGACCGGGCATCACATTGCAGCAACAGCATTAAGCCTGTTAGGGCGTTACCGGGAAGCCTTCAGCCTGATGCAGTAAAACTGTTGTTTCACACTGGCAAAGCGGACAGATGCAATGGAGGAGATTTTTCTTATAAGATGCCAGACAACACAACCTCCAAATTTTGGTAGAGGCTGCCAGACTATGGATACCGAGTTTCCTCCTGTTCGGATTTGCAACCGATCTGTTTCTTTCGAATGTAGTGGTTATCAGCACCAGCTGCATTTGATGATGAAATTGGTGATTACAATCATTGTTTGCTCGTGTGGTTAATTGTTCAGAGTTGTAAACTGTTGATAGTCATCGACTGCTACGAGCAACCATGGAAAGCCGATGCATTCTGCATTCTACCGAGAACAGCAGGAGTCATATTTTATGTGTAAGTTATCATGGTATCATATTCTTGTACAATCACATTAGCAGTGTTTAAGAACTTCATTTGGTATGGCATATAGTTTACAATTTGGTTGAGATTTGGTGGACTTCTTGAAAACTACACACACACACCAGGAAACCCTAAAGGATTGGATACTGTGATACACATTAGCAAAAGATCGAATGGGAAAATTTGAGAAAATAATATGAAAAGCCTCAACCTCATGACAACATCAATCGTTTCTTTTTTGATCAATTTTTAACGCTCATAAATTTCTAAATATTTGAAATGTGGATGTCTTAGAAACAAAAAACAAAAAACAAAAAATAGTAACTCTGGGCTCTTGGAGCCACAATGCACCTCTATCATAATTAGTTGTGATCAAGGTTATGGGATCTCCTTAACAACAACCCAGTATTGAGCTGGTTATAGTGCACATTATTGGTCGACGCTTGTGTTGCTTCTAAGGTATGCTTACAAAATCCGGCCGAAGGACATCAGGAAATAGACTCGGGAGAATACTCAAAGAGTCGCCTCATTTCTCGTCTAACAAAAGAGAAATGCATGATAGAAGCCATGAAATTTCCTCTTCGGTGGCGTATCCATAACCTTGCCACCTGATACGGCCTGAACTATCAAGAAGGAAGGTATACCTGAATGCAACCAAGATAATTTAATGATAGATTGCACTTCTATATTTCTGCGAGAACAATAAGTTGGAGGATTTGGGCTACCCTGTGAGAAGATTCACAATCTGGAGCTTCTTTCTGAAATAGTAATGATCGCCGAACGAGTAAACAATCTGCCTCTGTGGATTATTAGATTTCAGCATACTCTTGAGGAAAAGCCGCTTTACCGGAGTCAAGGAGAATAACCAAGAGTCTATAAATGATACCTGGAAAAGATTAAAGAATAAATGAAGTGAAAAGCCTGATAATTATGCCAATGCGAGACAAACTATGATACTCCTGCATGTTAGTATAAAAACCTGAAGAACAATGAACTTAAGACAAGGTGATTTACCTCGTATATTTTCACTGTGCCAGCATCACCAAAATCATTCAAAACAGGAAGACTCCATGATTCAACCATTTTCTATGAACAGGAACTGAATTTTTTATTATTATATTCACCTCAAATGATTTCACACAACAACGTAAAATATGACTAAATATCATGAATATATATCTTAATCTTGAATGACAAATGCAGAGTAATTATGTCTTCAAATACCATATATCTTAGTAACCTGATAAGCAAATCATTAACGACTAGCATGTAGGTTGTATATTTCACAATTAGAATGGGAAAACGATGCTAGCAATCCAACTAGAACATCTAAAATGGCAAAACAATGGTAAGATAAATGAATTTTTTAAGCATTATATCAAGAGGTTGTATTGCTCTATGATGACTGCGTCATATGATAAATCAAACTTTTTATACACAAAAAATCCAAAATTTGTCAGGAGGAAAACATTTAGGTCATGTTGCATTAAGTTAGAATTTTCCAGAAAATTTGGGTGGGTTGGCTTTTAGTCTCTCAAATTTCTCATTATTTTTTAAAAGAAATAAATTTTATATAATTTTGAAATCAAACATTGGGTGTTGTTCAAGTCACCAAGAGTTGAGTTTATTTATCTTTCAAGATTTAGAAAGGGAAAATGATGATCATAATGATTCAAGCCACGGTCTGCCATTCAGACATAAGATAAATGTGACAAATGTTACCTTTTACATGCAACATGTTGCACAATCCTCTCCTGCTGACTGAGACTTGTGTCAATTTTACCCAGGATGCAAAAAAGCCAATTTGTTATCAGATAGATGAAGCCATGCATATTGTCTTAGGCAATATAACCAACGACTAACCCTGTTTAAATCCAGTTAATCCAACTTGATTATGACAAGTATATACTTGCTTCCTGACAAGTTAAATTTTTAAAGTGATTATCCAATAAAATTTACATGGCACAAGAGGTCCTGAGTTCAAGTCCTGATAGTGCCAGATTACCTTCCGTTTAAGCCATGTTGCCAATTCAATCTGGTTGTCAATATGTGAGGGTGGTATTTAAATCCATGGATCATTTCCTAACAACCCAAGTTGCTACAATTGACCAACAAATCAATTTTAACATGATGCAAAAATCGTAGTTATTATGTAATCTTAGATTTCCTATTTCACCAATGTTTAATGGAAGAAATAAAAAGGTACATAAATAGAGTGAAGAATTTCACATACCTGAGAACTTGCCCGAAATGAAAGAGATAACAAAGTCACACAAGGAAGTGCTGTTTGACTGGAATCATTTATTCTTTGCTCAGGATTACTAGGTAATTTTTCACATCTGCCATCTGAGAAGTTTATTTCGAGGTCGGGAAACATAGCAGCCGTCAAAGAGGGTATTAGAGTTTTAGTTGCTAATGCAATCTGCAATAAATCACATCATCTTCTCTGATCAAAATCAGCATTTGTGAATGTCCCAACTGCATATTTTGGTATTTCTCCATTGCCAGAAAGCAAAGTCTATCATGCAATATTTCCCTTTCTAAAAACCAAGACATAACATGACAGAACCAGATTCTAGCTCATATGGAAAGAAGAATTCATCATAAGCAAATTGGAAGTCATTACCTTGCCATGATTTTTATGTATCTCTGACATGTCAGCAAAGTATCCTCTGCTTATCTCATCTGAACTGCACTAAGACATGAAGTCACTTTTAATATTGTAAAATTATTTAATACCTAGAGTCTAGAGCATGAGTGCATATCAAGTTCATCAAATAAACACACAGAACTATTTAAGGGATTTGTTAGGGAAAATTTTTGAATAAAACAAAAGTTCACATTTTACACAAACATGGCATTAACTTTCAGCATTTTAGCAATTGAATACAGTAATCTTTCAAGTTGAAGAATTTAATTAACTGAGTAAGCTCTCACTAAAGTAAAATGGTTGCATTTGAGCCTAGTGGTAGTTTGAACTGGTTTGGAATTGATAGGCGACAAAATTGAAAGCCATGTGTCTAACTTCACTTACCCCTTGCAAGCATGTATAGGAATTGAAGTGGACTCATGAGTCTAGTTCTTTTACCAACATACATAAATCAATAGAGCTTCTTACATTCAATTAATGATGTAAAAATATTATGTTTGAACACTATTAAATCATTAGTTAAAATATCCATATCCTCTTTTTCATTCACACAGAGCAACAATTTTAGGCTTCTTACACTTAGAAATTTATCCTTCTTTATGGTTCATAGGCAGCATTACTTAAAATAACAATAAAATGAATTCACTTACAGCCTAGCCCTCTCCTTTGCAATGGCTTCTTTATTGCGAAACTGTATTTGAAAACACCAATCAAGTTGTTTAACAAGAACACAATGATTGAAAAAAAAAGTAGCAAGAAAATATTTACCAAGAAAGTTCGTAAAAATGTATGGGATGGGAAATTTATAAGTAGAGGTCTTTCGCCAAGAATGTGTGAGTGAACTTTTTCTGCCGAATGACAAATTAAAGGTGTGATGATGGTAGAACAACGGGATGTCATCTGTCTCAGCATCCTTATCTGTTTGTGTGAAAGCATACTTGATGGTCAGATATTACACAAAAACAAAATATCTCCAGAAAAGTTGTAGTCAGAACAAAAAAACATGAAAATTATACAAGATAGTGAAATTTTATCAATAGCTAAAAGATCATCAAACTTTTTCAACAATTAGCAAAACATATACACTGCAATAACATTAGCCCATTACGAAGGTGAATATTAAGAAATACATGAAACAGGTTACCGTAGCAATGCCCAGTAGGTATATTACCTTATATTCACTTATGTTTAAGCATTGATATCTGAATAGTAAACGAACTAGTTAGTTAAAATTTTGTTCCTGAAGGGCACCCCCTTTAACAAAATACATGACTATGTTATCCATGAGCTTGCATATGGCCAATTTGAATATGCAACAGTTCACCAGTTTACATTTGCATTGTATTACACAAGTGGGAGTTGGGGCATATCATGCAGTTGGATAAGCGATGGGCCATGTAGACAAAAACAAACTATATACTTCTGCAACTTTGCCTATTGTGTTTAAACCATCTAACATTCTCTTGCTAACTCCACAATCAAAATTAGTCTACCTCCACAAATACGAAACCCCTATGACCTAACCGTTCAGCTTACTATTTTCTCATCTCTTATAGTAAAGGAGCAGTGCAAGAAAACAATGTTGAATTATCCTATCAAGCATCTACCTTCTTAAAAAAGAATAACAATTAGCCACATAAAATCTTTGACGAAGTAGGGATGCCACTCTACAATTTATTTATTGGTTAAATTTGTAAAATTTATATATCGTTTCCATAAGGTCATTTGCTATGAGGTGGATGTAAACTATTTCTGAGGACAGTTATATTTATCCTAAACTATTATTTATATTTAATAAAATTTTATTTTGAACATTTCAATAAAGCTCCAAATACTAGTGGCAACTACATAAGGCTGACATGCGTATATTGAACATGCAATTGAATCTAGCAAGTCTTTAACATGCATCAAACAGAAACACCATCAAGCTATCAACAAGAAGAGAAACATATAAACCTAGAACTAAAACAATTCCATCCACATCCGGAAAAGCAAGAAATCAAGTATAGTATATATCTAGAAGAAATCAAGGGATTTCAGGTCAACCCACCTCAGATACACGAAACTGGAGGAGGAGGAAGAGATCGGAACTGGCGTTGCGGAAGGAGCACTCCTATAAGAGTACACGCCGGTAGATCAACAAACAGGATGGTCCATTCGGGGCCGTTTGTGGATCTGTCCAAGAGAACAAAAACTTCGGTGCAGATTTAAGCCGCTGCGGAGGAGCGCAGCCGGAGGCGGCGGTGGTTCGAAGAAGGAGGAGATGGCGGTGGAGTTGACACCGCGGCCGGGCCAGTAAGCTGTAAGAGCCTTCTTTATTTTCCAGAAGATCCGATCCGTTACTATTTGGTTGGTCCGACCCGTTAGTACTTCGGAGCCCGACCTGAAAAGTGCAATTTTAGTTTATTTTATCCTATTAAAATAACATTATTACATATAAAATATTATTATACCAAAATATTCTTTTCAATTTAATTAAAATTTTTTAACTTAATTAATTCACTTCAGTATTATTATAAAAAAATTATTTACTATTATAATGTTAAAGTTATACACATAATATAAATAATTAAAATGTTCTTTAAATTTTGAATTAATGAATTTTTTACATTGAGTTCATGAGTATGGTAATTATTTTTTTAGTGTCTAATGACTATAATGTTAATTGAGCATGATCAAACTCACGAGAGATGCAATTTTTGAAATGAAGTTCATTTTTACAAAATTCATTAATCCTTTAAGTGGCATTAATAATTTTTAAAATAAAAAATATAACGATGTAAATTTAAAACAAATTTAAACTTTTTAAAGTTATCGATCATTTTTGGTCACAAATCAATGATGGATTTTGCAATTTTAAATTTATTTATTTAAAAATATTTCTTAAATATTAAACAAACATTATCTACCGCAATACTTTACGTAACATCAAAATTAAGCAAACCATATGAAATTTGACTTTTTCTCACTAATTAATCCTCACAATCGTATTGACTAATTCCAATTTTGACCTTTTTTGGGTGTAAAATGTAGGGGTGGGAAAAAATACCGAATTTTTGGTATACTGTACATACCATATCGATATTTACCGTCCATATCGAAAATTTCGGTATACCGAAAATTTCGGTACGGTATAATACCGTAC
>JBBMKF010000034.1:4163658-4176625 GCA_037834155.1 Curcuma caesia | reverse complement strand
AGGGAGAGAGGGCACGAGAGGAGGGACTTGGAGGGGGAGCGGAGGAGGGAGAGAGATGGGAGGCGGAGAGGGAGAGCCCCCATGGCCATGGATGAGGTGACGACGGCACAGAAGAGAACTGCTCGAAGTCTAGGGGTTTCTCAATCCTAATCGGGTACGGATATTTAAGGAGGATCCTATAATCCACTTGAGATATGCGGATAACGGGTGACCATTCGCCCGGATCCAATACTCGGCATAGTTTTATGAAAAAATCCAGCAAATTTTAAGTATAACGGTTTGTTGCTGCGATTTTCTTAATGCTTCTGTATTATTATTATTATTTCTTATAATATAAGTGTTCAAATTCCGTCTGTCTAATTTTGGAGAGATAGGATCTTCTTCCATAATCACATCTGAAAATATTTTTTTTAACAAAAAAATGTTTTATAAAAAATAAGAAAATAAATTTTTTATTAGATGTGAAGATAATTTAGTTGTGAAAATATTTTATAAAAATGATTATTTTTATTTAAATATTATATTGAAATTGGTTGTTTTTTCTATTATATACATAGATATAGATTTTGTTCATTAACATAATTTGTTTTATCTTAAATCATATGAAATTATTCTTATCCTTCACGTTAAATATTATTCATTCATCTATTTATTTTTCTTCCTCTGTCGATCATCCAACTTTTGATCTTGAAAGAATTATAACAAACATAAATTTTTTTCTGTAAAAAAAAAAGATGAAATCCGTCACCTTAGCAGCCCCATACGAACAAACACAAATTCTTCAACTTTGATGTGATGCTTAATTAGCAATCTTAATTAAGATTATAATTGACTCAGCATTATGTGATGCTTAATTCGTCAACTTTGACCCTTTACAAAGTCAACGCTGAATGATAATTTTCAACAACAACAATAAATAATACCTAGTAACCATGGATTCACGGCATTTCTAATGGTAAAGTACTCAATTAAATCACTATTTTGAATGGTGTGGAGAAGATAGGATTTTTTTTAATAAATAAATAAATAAAAATGCATATAGTTTCTATTTTAAAAAATGGCAACAAGGAAAAAAAATTGAAGGCGAATGTTGATGGATTGATTGGTAATTTGTTGACCATTTCTCAAGATTAGTCAACATATGTGATTAACCATTTATTTTTTATTTTTTAAATTAGCAATAGTGTTTTTAACCCTTCATGTTCTTTGTTAATCTATTACTCATTTTAACCCCATGTTCGTACATCAACCAACACCCTCCATAATAACAGAGCCCTACCAAGCATCAACCTCCCCCTACTCGTATGACCATATTGATTCTTAAACATTGAAAAATATTGGTCGAGCGTGTTCTCTTATCTCTCTAACCTCAACTTTGACAACCCCTGATACAAAACCAATCCCAACAAGATTGTCTATCTAGAAAGCAACATGGGGCTAATGGCTAGACAGTGTCAAAAGTAAGATCCAATGGTTGTCACCCCTAGTGTAACACACCTTTGCGACTATATAAGGTTCCGCGAAGGTAAATGAATGTATGATTTTCTTCACTCGCACAAAGGTTAATCCTTTTCGAGCTCTTTTGCTCTCTCGCATACACATAAGTTTCGCACCTCTATAGCTATATAAGGTTCCGTGAAGGAAAGGGAAGGTATGATTTTCTGTTCTCATGTGAAGGTTAATCCCCTTCGAGCTTTTTTCACTCTCTCATGCACACATGAGCTTCACATCTCAACCCATCATTGACTTGAGCATCGAAGGAGTATGCCGACAATGTCAATCCCTAATTGACAAGCTTCGATTCGTAAGACATTAGGAGTAGACCCACTAGAGAATCAATACCACCATAGTTTTAGAGCAAGCGGGAGAGGAGGAGCCCAAGCTGGTAAAAAATTACACCATCAAATATAAATTATATTTTAACACTTGGTAAATTTTGAAAATCATCTTTAGGGTTGTAGACAAGTCAAGTCGAGCTGAGCTAAATTTTATGATGTTCAAGCTTCTTTGATAATGTAACCAAGCAGAGTCTAAAATGAATCAAGCTTTTAAAATAATTATTCAAGCTTTACTTGATTTCTTTTTTATGAGTTTGAGTTTGATTTAAGCTTGACTTGAACTTGGTTAATTTGTTTAAATATTATTGAGCTATCAATTAAACTTTGTGTGATTGTTTGAAACTTTTACCTTTTAATATTGTTTAATTGGTTATTGAGCTTGACAATACAAATTTATTTATTCATTTTAAAATTTTCTTTCTTTATTTAGCATATTGATAAAAGTTTTATTGGTGAACATGATTCATAAATATTATTTACGAATACTGTTTGCGAATGTTGTTCATGAACGTTAATGAGTTGAACAGATATATATTTAAACTTATTTATTTAGTTTAATGAGTTATTAAAATTTATTTATTTAATTGATTGTGTGCGCTTTTATCAAATCAAATACTAAATTTATTCACGAATTTTTGATTCATTTACCACCCTAAACATCTTCACTTCTATTTGGACTTGTACACTTTCTATAAATAAAATATCTAAAGATTAGGATGATAACACACATTATTAATAAATTCAATAACATAAAAATTTATCACACTAAAAATATGCCATATATCTTATCATATTAACTAAGCTGCAGAAGATTCTGGAACATTGTTTTATTTTTCATGAATGTATGATAATTATTATACAAAAATAATTTTTTTAAAAAAAAACTCCTTTGCAGAAAACACCCTGCACATCTCCAAAATCAAAAAGTCCAAAGTCTTCCTGCTGAATTCGTCGCGTATTAAACAACCCCGTCAAAGACAAAACGTGCCAGATTTGGTTTCTTGATTTCTTTGTGTTTTTTTCTTCCCCCTCTTTGTGGTCGAGATTTCTTATTTTCCAATCTTTGATGGCGTATGTAGGAAATATTCCCCCTGCATCAGCTCAATTACTTTTCAAAGTGCCTCCCAAACCTTTCGATATTTCTAAAACGCCATCCAACTGTTTCCTTTCTTTTAGTTATTCTTCCGAGCACGACAAGCTCTGTTTCTCCTCGCAATAACAAAGTCAAGACGCCTTACCAAACCATGCCTGCTTTCTTCTTCTTCTTCTTCTTCTTCATCTTCTTCAACGCCGATTTTTCTGTCAACAGGTAAACAGATGAGGATATGGATCAAAATTCTGCTTCCGGCGATCGCTGCCGCCCTCCTCCTCGTAATCCTACTTCTGTGGTGTCGCCGCCTCCGCGGGCGCTTCCTTTCCCCTCCGGACGACGCCCCCCGATTGCCTCCATCAGCAAGCAAGGTTAGAAGCCAGAGCCTCCATGCCGGGATCGGCAAGCTGCAGTTTCCCTACCGTTCCAGCACCGGCCGCAAGTCTAGCTTCCTCCCGCACCACTTCCACCACGACTACGAATCTGCCGGCCAGGTGCCGGCGAGGTTCAATTGGGACGAGCACCCGCGTCTGGTGGTGGAGGCGGTGGAGCACGGATGGTCGCGCTTCGTGTTTGCAGGCGGGCGGCCGCCGGACGCCGTGACGCCGGGTGCCTGGGGGATGTGCGCCGGCTGGGACAATGGCGGCACCGTGGAGACGAACTGGGAGGTGCCGCCGGGGTCGTCGGAGTTCGCGCAGACGGTTAGGCTGCATCCGAGAGGGAGGAGGAGCAGCATGAGCAGCCCGCTGGCTCTCCATCGCGAGGGGGGCACTGCCACGGCGAGGATGCTCCTCCCGTTGCCCGGCCCGCCGCTCGGTGTGTCCTCCTTCCCTCAAGAGGCATACTTCGAGATCACCGTCCTGTACCTGAAACCGCCGCCGCCGCCGCCGTCTTCTAGAACCAATAAGCGAACCAAATCAACGGACGCCGGAAAGGAAACCGATCGCGCGAAGCTGATCGCGGAGAATTCAAATTCCTTCGAGTCCCAATCCATTCATCCCTCTGCAACTGATCAAATCAGCCGTCCCATCCAAGAAACCAACGCATACGCTAAAGAGGAAGGAGGCAACCAAAGCCAGAACGGAACTTTGTCCTTGGGTCTCGCCCACGGCGGAGCACTTCCTGGTGGATCGTTCTCCGGCACATACACAGGCTCCATCGGCTTCCACTCCGACGGCTCTGTCTATCTCGACGGTACGATTGCGATCCCAAGATCGAGTCTTTCCTCATCGCTTGCCAGATTTATGTTTCAAAAGGGGAAATTTTGCAGGAAAGAAGCTAATTTTCGAATCGGAGAAAGCGGAGTGGGCGGAGGTGAACAGGGTGATCGGATGCGGCTTCGACCCGAGGAAGAAGAAGGTGTTCTTCACGGTCGACTCCCAGCTGATGCACGTCATCCACTGCCACTCCGACATGTACAGAGCTCCCTTGTTCCCGGTTCTTGAATCGAACACCGACGCCAGTGTTCTGGTCAATTTGGGGCAGAGCAGGTTCAAGTACGAACCAGCCAATGCCCACAGGACGCCGAATCCTTGCTTCACCCGCTCCTCGTCGGTGGACTACGGCGCCGCCGCCATCAGCGACGACGATAGCCGGGAGCTCTTCTCCATGGGACGGATCGACGCGCAGTGGTTCGACACGGCGGCGAAGAAGAGCCAGAGCGGCGCCAAGAAGAACTACGTGAATCATGAGTCGAACTACGCGGTGGATGTGGACGCGGATTCTGATCTTTTCGAGATCTCCCTGCACATCTGACAAGATCGACAGAAGTGGTGGGGCGATGCGAGCCATTTCAGCAACCGTGAACGATGGAGATACACAACGACGAAGAACAAAAAGAAGAAAAAAAATTGACAGAAAAGACAGCAACCTGAATCGTACGTTTCTGGTGTTGAAGATCATTCAATACTTTTAACGTATGAAGAAGATGCTTTCTTTAAAAAGATTAAAGAGAGAAACTGACATTGAGAGGACATCATTCTTGTTTGGGTTAGGTTGGCATTTTTAGGTGTTTGTTATTTTGGTGAGAAAATAATACAGCTCAGTGTTTGTTATTCGGCATTTTTAGGGTAAGAAAAATATTAAAAATTAGTGTTGATTTTCAAAATCCAATACCACATACTTACTGCTCCGAGATATAATTGATGATAGTAATTTATTTGATTTAATCAAATTAGTAGTTTTAAAATCTAAATCGAATGAAATTATCTGAAATAATTAATATTTAAAAAATTTATTTATGAAATAACTGATTAATCAAACTTAAATTTTGACATATATTAAAATTTTCGATATGAATGGTATAAAATTTATAACATTTTGAAAATTTTAATATATTGAGTTTCGGTATATCGAATTTTCGATACAATATTGATATAGATTTCCTTATACTAAAATTTTTGATATTATATATGATTTTATATGAAAAATCTAATATACCGTATGAAATCAGTCCTAAGCATTTTACTTAATCGTGTGAGGAACTTTTGATATTATCTATATTGCTTACTTAATTTCCATAATTTTAAAATACTTATCACATTCCTATTATAGTCTTCCTTTTTATTTTCATGTTCAAATTTTTTTCCCGTATTTAAATTTTTCTCAGCCTGTTTAAAATTTTACTATTCTCAATTTGCACGGTTTAATTTAGATTTAAGAGTGTGGATACCTAGACTTGCAAAAGCATTTTGATTTTAATTTAAAGTGATTTGATTTTTCTAGATTGATCAACTAGTTTCGTTTGAAGTTGATGATCTACATTATTCAAAAATTTAAAAATTTGATATTTTAAAAAATCAGAAGAGTTCTAAGAACTTATTGATAGTGTTAATTAGTGAGAATTATTATCTTAATTAAACTTTGTGATAAATTTTATCATGTCTTTATAAGTTTAAAAATTAATTACTTTTAATTTACGCTGTCAAATTTATATTCGAGAGCATATATGTATTAAAATGGTTTGTGGAAATATATTTATTTTTATTTAAATTTTAAAATAATACAGAGTTTTCTATATCCATATAAGATAGTGCATTTTTGAATAGGTAGATTAAAAATTTAAACGTGGGAGGAATATAACAAGAATATGTTACATAATTTTAGAATTATGAAAATTGAATACTCAAAATAGATAATACTGAATTTTTCTGACGCGGTTCAGCAAAATACCGTTTGTTGTTCATTAAGAACTGGTTCAGTTTCTCTTATTTATTAAGAACTATCAAAATAACACTTTCACACATTTTCATTTAATTTTTCAAATATTATTATAAACTGTTATAATATGTTAAAATAAACTAATTTAACTTAGAAAAAATTATTATAAATAAAATAGTTTTATATAAAAAAATCTTTTTTATATCAACTTAGTTAAACATATTGAAAATTGATTAAAATTATTATAATACAATTAAAATCACTATGAAAATATTACAGTAGCTATTTAAATAGTTGACAATATTGTATCAACTATTAAATAATTACTATAATAATTTTTAAATGATTTTGATCATATTAAATTGATTTTGATACATTTTAAATAATTTTGATTAAATTAATAAAGTATCTTTATATAAAGGTATTACATGTATAATAAATTTTGATCAAATTTAATTAAAAATATATTTAATCAGTAATAGCGCTAAAATAATAATATTTTTATGATGCGAATACTATTTTTTAATCAAAAAATTTAATTTTTTTTTTAAAAAAAGAAAGAGCGCCTTCTGATATTTACCTAATATCATATACTGTCCTCTTAAATGAGTTAAATGTTATGTTTATTAAGTTTATAGATAAAAATATATATATCAAAAGCGTGTTTTTAATTTTAATTATTATAAAACACTGCTTTATTTAAAAATATATATATTAAATGGGCATCTTATATTTCAAAAATATACTTATTCTAGAGTTGTTATGTTAAAGCTACTCCAACATATTCAAAATTAATAATTATAACTAGACTTGCTTTAACATTGATTAAAATTACTTCAATTTAATTAAAAATGATTCAATCTAATCAAAATCAATTATTACAAAATTGAGCAACTAACAAAATTTGTTTGGAGTCGCTTTCCAAACAAAGCAATTTTATCGGGCATTTTTGACGTATCAAAGCCCTTTTGATATATTTGTTTTATTCAAGACGCAACACCTTTTTAATGATAATAAAAATAAAGTGTACATTTTTTATTTTCTAACCCACGTTATTTGATAAGATAATCAAGGTAAATTAAATTAAAATTAAAATTAAAATGAATCAAATCCTTAGTTTGAGATAGTTTTGAAATTTTTATATTTTAAAGATTATTTTGTTAATCAGTAAATTTAATATTATAAAATTATTTTATTTTTTATTTATAAGTTTGATAAAAAAAAATATTTGGTATATATTCTTCACAAATAATTTACAATCTGTAATACACATATATTTATTTAATTGATATTTATAAAAACAAATATTTAAAAAAAAATTGAATACCAAACTTCCACACCAAGGCCACATTTATTTATTTTGGATGGCGTTACGAATTTAAACATTTAAAATAATTATTTTCCAGATAAAACAAATACTTGGTAATGTTAATGGTGGGACCCGCTCTGTTTGTTTTTTGTTGACGTGGAAGGCTGCTGATGCTTTTGGGTTCTTGACCGGTTCGTCAGCGGTTCCACTGAGCCGAAAAATGACCCGGTTCAGTGGACCTCCCTGACGCAAGCAATCGGATAAAAAAAGGGAACTTGTCGACTTCTCTCCTCCGGCTCCCCGATTAATCGCCGCCGCGCCTTCCCTTCCCCTCCTTTCCCTTCGCTCACCACAAAACCCTAGCAATGGCCGTGCGGGGATTCCGTGGGGTGAGGGACGATCTCTCCGAGCTCGGACGCCAATTACTCGACATAGCCTGCTTTCTCTCCCCTCTGCTCGCCCCGGCCCACCACGATTCGCCCCCGCCGTCCCCTCGCCCCGCCTCCTCACCTTCACCTCCGCCATCTCGCGCATCCGCCAGGGCGCTCGTTGGTATCCTAAGAGACCTGTCGGAGATCAGCGGTGGCTTCCGCAGCGGACTCTCCCGCCTCTCCGGTGCGTTGCGTGGCCTAGCGGACCGAGATAGGGCGTCGGATGATCGGACGGTGGAGTCGAGTGACGTCGGGGTTTCGGAGGATGTTCTCGAGTTCGTAGATGATCTCGTCAAGTGCCCCGAGTCATGGTTGGAGTTTCCGGTGCCTATAGACGACGGTAAACTCCTTTGCTTTTTAATTCAGAGATTAGAATGTCAAAATTTGTATTTTCTTTGTACCATTTGCTCCAAGTTTAAATCCTTGATATTTTAGATAGAAAATGCCATTTGAATTTTTCTCGTTTTTTCAAATTTTGTCGTACACGCTTTCACATCGTCCTCTACAAGTTTTCATTGCTTTTCTGTTCATAGGGAGCAAAAGTTAAACTATTTATGTAGAGTCAAATAGTTAGTGAGGACAATTGGTTTTCTTACGATAACTCAATTTATTTTAGAACACAGCTAATAAGTTGTCTTTTTTTTTTCCCTTTAACTTATTAGTCTGTGTAATATGCATTTTGGACAAGGTTATCATTGTTTCATTTGGTCTATACTAAAAGTTCATGGGTCAGCAAATGGGTGATGAATCACTGTATGTTAATGTTAGATGTACTTTTTGAAATATCCTGATCAACTTGATTTCCATCAATTTAGTGGCACATGCAAAATTTCACAAAAATGATAATCCTGAAAAGAGATAGATACTAAAATTTCTCTTATTTATAACTTCCCTATTTCCTATATATTCCCTTTATTTTCTTTCAAATAACTCTGTTCCCTTTAGACAATTACTTTGAGACTTATTAACTATCAACCTATGCCCCTTTTTTTGAAGCATATTAAAAATATCAACATCTGGAAGCTAATCTCCATATAGTGTTCATTCCTGTTTTTCCTTGTCTCTTTACATGTTAAGGGACCTTGGATCCTATCAGTTACAAATTAGAGCCATCAAACCACTATCCAACTACAACACCCTCCCTCTTTCCAAATTGTAGCCGCTTACAAATTCTGGCATTGCCTATTACCATCATAGAAGATCATTGATACTTTGTGTTCTCTTTAATGTGGAATTCCTTTCTTAAAGATTAGTATTTTTACTTTTCTCGTTTATTTTTTATTGTAGTATAATGAAGAAAAAGACGTCCATAAAATTTGTAGGCGGTACTAGCTCCACTTCAAAAGAATAGAATTTTGATTCCAACACAATGTCTACTGGGTTTTAGCTAGATAAAAAGCGGGTAGTAGAATTTGAGTCAATCTCAATGTCAAAGTCGAGAAGTTCAAGGATAACGATAAATCCTAGGAATTTAAAAATTGACTATAAGAAGTCAGGTGTTAATGAGAAAGCTGTAGTAAGAGATATTGAAGTTTCTCTAGGATAGTGAAAGGAACATACGGACTATTTCAACTTTGATAATAGTTGTTGGTCCCTGTGATGAATCCTTGCTACGAGCTTCCGCCATCCACTACACCTGTGTAGACATCTGCAACAATCTCCATTGTCATCATTTGAAACACAAGCAAGCATCATCAAGCAACAATCCTCTGCCTGGTATCTGTTGTTCTCTAAAGATTCTCACCAATGAGTGTGATCAAATGTGACATCATTCTTGAGGTTCACAGGCTTTATGAGTATTGCAATTAGCTAGATGGCATTTAGACCAGCAACCTTGTCATGATTGGTGACTTCCATAAACATCTTAGATCAACACCTTCACTTTTCTCAAGGTAGACTTAGCACAGTGCATTCTCCTTCCTTGACCTGAAAGATGTCTTGATGTGCTTGCTGCTACTCGATGATGATTTTATATAAATTGGTGTCCTGCCTCCACCTGATCTGGTCAAATTTGGATAGATGGATCATTAGTTGGATCAATGCTGACCCTGAAATTGGCCTGGCTGAGCTCACTGACTGTACTACATGATGACATCCTGTGTTTTAATCAGTTCATATATGTTTCTTTAGAGTTATATTTTTTTTCCATCTCATGTTGGAGTTAATATTTTTCAATATTAACTTTGTGTACATTTTTGTCTTTAAGATATAAGGTCTAGCATAGGGATAAGCCAGTTGATGTTTCCTCAATCATTCTGTGCCATGACCATCCTAAAATGCGTTTTTGCAATTATAAAAGGAAACACAGACAACTGAAGATATCATTGAAAGAAAGGAACAAAGAAATACAATTGAATGGCCTTTGTTTTCTGTAGATTCTTTTGCAATTTTGTCTACCTGCTTTGATTCCTCGACTTTTCGTCTTCCTTTCTGCACTTGTGTTAGATGGTGACACTAGAGTGCTGATACTCAAACTATGAAACTGTCACTTGATATCCCTTTAATCAAGTGTAATATATATTTTTTGAAATAATTTTGTCAGACTTAGATCTACACTCGTATAGGATATTTGTAGCTCAGTTTGTGTGGCATAGTTTACCTAATATGATATGTAGAGTTAGATTAGTTGATGATTCTTTATACTGATTTAAATATCAATAATATAAGAGACTTTTTTGAAGTTTTGTTGATTTCTATATGTTCGAACATGTTGCCAGATGATTGCTAGATTCTTTCCCTTGGGACTAAATTGCCCTTGTGATATGTAAAAGGTATTTACTAGACAGTTGACAGATTATCCACCCTGGGGATAAAAACAATATGCCACTTTTATAATGAGTATTCACTTTGCTTTAATCTTATCTTTGCTATATCTCATATATTTGATATTGTTATGTTGGGTGGCTTATGGAAATTGACCACAATTTGTTTCTCATTATTATTGCAGAGTTTGATATGTCTCACACTCAAAGAGAGCACATTTCAACTGTTCAACACTTTAAGCCTAGTTTACAATCTCTTCGACTTAGACTTTGTCCCACCAGCTTGAGTGAGCATTCTTTCTGGAAGATATACTTCGCTCTATTGCATCCCAAGCTGAACAAGCATGATTCTGAATTGCTATCTACTTGTCAGGCAAGAAATTTGATTCTTGTGTTTCACATGAGTTTCACAAGTAAATTTTAGGATGATTATTTCTAGGAATCTCAAGAGGACTTTGTCATTACTCTTTGTTGCTTCCAAGTTCTCTTTCATGTTTCAATCGATGACTCTTGGACAATTTTTTGAATATGTTGATTGTCCCTATTGAGCATATTTGACTCGCATACACTACTAAAAAAAAGTCACTTAGGTCGTTGGTTCCTCTGCGAGTCTGAGTGAGATTTGTTGAGTTTAACAAAACTAGAATTTTGACCATTAACAATATCAATTTAACTAGATGCATGATGCTTTTGTTTTAGGAATTTGTTAGGTTAAATTGTTCCAATTTGTTGCTTGCAAAGAGGATGCCTGTGTCACGGGCTGCAAACTTTGGTTATGTACTATGCTGTCTTAGGTAAGGAACTTTTTCCTTGTATGCCTAAGTTAATCTATCACTCTAAGACCTCATGAGCTAAAGATGTTAGAAACACACACATTGGTATTTCCGCTTGGATGCTTACAAATGAGGGTGGACACCCCTATTCATAGTAGAGGATCTCTTCAAACTACGTCCTAATACATGTACAAGTGCAGTACAATAAGTACATTTTAGTACATGTGTAATGTAAGTGCAATAGGATTGTTTTATTTCTTGTTCACTTTTCAACTTACGGTAGCG
Source organism: Curcuma caesia (assembly GCA_037834155.1). Lineage (NCBI taxonomy): Eukaryota > Viridiplantae > Streptophyta > Magnoliopsida > Zingiberales > Zingiberaceae > Curcuma > Curcuma caesia. Next base: position 4,164,978 of record JBBMKF010000034.1, on the reverse strand, counting down.
CTTATTTGTTGATATTCTTATGTTGTTAGATTGTGGACTCAATGCGCATAAAGGCAAAAGAAATAAGCAACAGGGAGGCAACACAATCTCACGTCCCTGATTCACAGAGTTTGGCTTCGTCGGCAACCGATAAATCAGTCAGTATCCAGCAAGAGCATAGCGACGACGCATGGCAAGACGCGACGATAGTCAAGACACAGTCACAACAAAGTATCGATCGGTGGTCCGAGGTATCTGGTGGAGCTGATGGGGCAACAACGACGCTTCATCCTGATGGCATTTCATTTGGTGACGAGGGAAATGCTTTGGTGATGGAGAAGTACATGGATTCTCTCTTCCCCAAAGAACAGGTGCGTCTACCTCCTTACCTCAGGAGGAAACATATTTCCGCAGATGAGGAAAACATGAGGTATCGACAAGCATCATCGAAACTGAAGATGTCCTCTGACGAGGAGTCTAGTGATTGGCAAGCTGTTGAAGATTCAGATTTTGAAGTCCTTGAAAAATAAATAGCCTCTGCAGTCTCCACCATCCAACATGAAGTTTCTCTTCTATTTTCTCATTGTAAATAACATTTGGTAAAGTTCTTCATGTCTCAGACAATCTACTCCTTTATTATCCATGTAAATTTCTGCAATTATTTAACTACAAGTAATTTTATCCATCTTTCATACACATTTTCTATGCATAATCTCCTTTGTAGGAATTTTCGAGATCACAATCAGAATGTTGGACATATAAGTTGATCGTTGTATGTGCTTCTTGATTTGTATGGTCAGTAGAAAATTTTCATAGAATCGATCATTCCTACGAATTGAGTCACAAAATGACTGATTAAAATTTATTATTATTTTTTCTATGCATAACCTTAGTTTGGATGAGAAATTATTACCACAAATTCAAAAAAAAAAAAAAAATCTTTTTGGCTCGAACGTCGTCATAATGATATCCTACGCTACGCTGCCTTCTCAAATATCCTCCGCTGGGCTGCGCGCACGCAGACGGACAACCCTTCGGTCGCCCCAAACGCCGGCGGAGCGGCAATAGAGCGAACACCGTCCCAATCCAATCCACCGCCGGTGGATCCATCCGTCCAGTTTCCCAAGCCATGATCTCAGCAGCTACCAATCTCGCCGACTCCGTCTCCTCCTCCTCCTCATCGGCGTCTTCCTCCGCAGCCCTCGCGTCGGGCCCCTTCCTCGACCCCCGTCCTTCTGGCGCGACCATTGGCGCTGCTGCGGAAGCCATCGTCCCCTCCCGTGACGCTGGCGGCGATGCGGTCGCAGTGGAGCGGCGCGGCGACTACTCCGCCGTCTGCCG
>JBBMKF010000034.1:4137747-4157764 GCA_037834155.1 Curcuma caesia | reverse complement strand
TGATCCAAGGCTTCATCATCCAGAGGTTGCAGTTCCTTTGGTCCTGGAGGATCGTTGTCCACCCAACGTCCAGGAAGGAGATAGGAATACAGCGGAAGGCAGCGAGGTTGTTTAAAAAGGTTCAGGTAAAATTTTATTTCCGCAGTTTTAATTTTACTAGAACTAGTCTAAAAACCGTAGAAGATAATTTAGGAATCGGCGATCCTGAAGGGTTAATTGACTTAGTCTTTTGTAGACTTTGTCAATTGATCCGGGGCGGGATAAATTTTTGTCCTGTAGGGTTCTATGCTTTTAGGAGCGGATAGAATCCGGATCACAGGAAGGAGATCCAGAACGCCAACAAGGAGATCATCCTGGATCGCGATTTTGGGAAGAAGAAGGAATAGTGTTAGCGATGAGAATACCCTAGTCGCGCCGATGGACGAGATCTCTCCGGTTCGGTTTTAATTCTCTTTGGAAGGAAGAACCGGTTCACGAGGCGAACCAGACATGGTTCAATGAACCACATGCCCAAGCCATCTAATTGCAGCCGTTGGATCGGAGCAATTAAGTTATATTAAAGAAGATTATATCGTAACCATTAGATGAGATTAAGTTGCATCCGATGGATGAGATCTTTTCGGTTCAGGTTTATTTTCTTTTTAATATAGAATTAATTCATGGAATTAATTAAAGTAGTCGGCCATAATAGATAAGGTTGGAAATAATTTTTTTTAATTATTTCCGAAAAGATCTAATGGCTAGAAACCAAGCAAGTCAATCTAAGGGCACAGATCTAAGAGGTTTCTATAATTTAAAATTGATTCGCGGAATCAATCAAAATTATAAAAAAATTTAGAATTGGCAAGGATAGACTTGGTTTGGGCGTGAGGCTATAAAAAGAGGAGGGGGTGGGCGGCAACAAGGAATTCCATTCAAGAGGGGAGAAGTTATACCGAAAAGATTTCGGATATCCCTCCTTCTCTTCTAATTGTCGCCGGCCCTAACCCCTTCCCCTTTCTCTTTTTCTTCTTCTTCTTCCACCGCCCCCTTCTTCTTCTTCTCTTGAGGTGGTCGAAGCTCCTTGTCCAAGGTGGTGGCCGGATCTAAGCAAGGGAACGAGACAAGGCGAAGTTGCAGCGAGAAGAAGAGACGTGATCCAAGGCTTCATCATCCAGAGGTTGCAGTTCCTTTGGTCCTGGAGGATCGTTGTCCACCCAACGTCCAGGAAGAAGACAGGAATACAGCGGAAGGCAGCGAGGTCATCTAAAAAGGTTCTGGTAACAATTTATTTTTCCGCAGTTTTAATTTTACTAGAACTAGTTAGAAACCGTAGATAATAATTTAGGAATCGGCGATCCTAAAGGATTCTTTGACTTAGTCTTTTGTAGACTTTGTCAATTAATCCAGGCGGGATAAATTTTTGTCCTATGGAGTTCTATGCTTTTCGGAGCGGATAGAATCCGGATCGCAGGACGGAGATCCAGAACGCTAACAAAAGTTTCATCACCCAACCATGAGTCGATATGGGTCATGAACCCACCCTTCTATGATTGTGATTAGCATTGAACTTCATGATAGAGTTGCATGATTGGTTCATTCTCAATTATTTTACTTTTATTATCTTTTGGTTTCCTAGGAGGTTCCTTTACTAGTGTTACATATAATGCTATTTTCATATCTATTTTCAGATGAGTCAGAGGAAAATAGAGACATTGACTCAGCTCATTTGATATACTATTGCATCTACTATTCTACAACATTGTTGCCAATGGATTTAGAGCTTTAGTATGACATTGTAGCTTTCCGCTATTTCTTGTTCCCTCCTTTACTTTTCCTTTTATAATTATATACCTAATTAATTCAAAACTTTTCTTGCCATAATGGATTAATGCATAATCCATTTCATTTATAATAAACAAATTCTTCATTGTTCTTTATTATTCAAATCAAGTATGTGATGCTCTTGTATCATGTTAACAGGGTGTATGGATGAGTTATCTAGCTTCTCAACAACACAACCCTTTGACCAACAAGAGGTGTGCATCTATGAAACTGTCACACCATCAGTGTAGTTAATGCATCCATGAGAAGGGGCTCACTCAGCGCATTACAGTTAGAATCTGAGTGTCATGACCCTCTTATTAGATAAGGAAATTGACCCATTGATTTGGTAGGTTCATCCACTTGCCTAAAATACTTAAGCAAATCGTAAATATAGTAGCTTATAAAGTTTATTTATTAGCTCATAACTCTCGGTGTAAAACTAAAGTTGAGTGTCATTCAGTCGTAAATAGCAAGACGTCATAAAAGAAAAACTAACAAGGTGAAAGCTTTAGGAACTTACGATATACTAACAAATTTGTATGAGCTAACAATATCTTAAAACCATGTGAAGCATATTTTGAAGTTCTTTGTATTAATTATTATTCTTATTTGTTGTGTCATATATTTTAATTATTTTCTTGGCTGAGTTAGATCATGCAGATTTGGCCAAAGGTAATATTCAATATTTACGACCAGCTATTTGAGTGTTCGAGTGAATTATATTTTGTAACCCATCTCAAGTTTTATTGTTCCTAAATACTTTTTCTTTGATAATGAATTATGGCATCCCTATTCAAATAATATTGGGATACAACATTCTCAACTTATCTATACGGCTATACCCAATGCACCCCCACTCTCACCTCATCTTATCATTATTCCCAGATTGGTTGATAGACATTCACATTCACTAAATTGTTATTAACAGGTCAATTTTGTACTTAAAATTATAACTAATAAAGTATTAGAAAATAAAATTAAGAGCACGAGACAATAATAATAGACATGTTAAAGATGATTACAATTTTAAAAAACTAATTCATGGTTTTAAGATATGGAGAAAATAAACCTACTAAAGTTAGCGCAAGTTAATGGCATATTTACAATTTAACATATAATGCCTCACATCAATTCTTTACAAATAAACATCGATCAGCATGAATATACACTTGAATGAGAGAATGATAGAATAAGATAGCCTAACATCAGAATGTTCAGGGAAAGAGGATGAGGGGCATGTGACAATACCTTCATAACAGAGCAATGATTCAATGCAACTAAATCATAAGCTAAATATCTTCTCTTCCGTCCCACATCTGGAATTTCGTCAATAATCATTTCCCCATCAATCAGCGTCTCATTGTGGAAACCCTTTCATCAAAAAAGATTGATCATGCATAAAAAAACAGATTAGGTAAGGTATAAAGCTACAGAATGTGGCATAATAAGTCAGAACAGGTGTACCTCAGCAGCATTCTTCAGGGGAAACCTCATTTGAACTCTCCGAAAACAAAAATTTCTATCAATTAGGTAGCATCCTGTACTAGTAATAAACATCATGTAGCGTGTTCCATCAGCCTTCCAAGTAGCATAGTAGTATCTTTGTCTTAGTAGTTGCAGATTATCCCTTCATGAAATATAGAGTGAGAATCAGATTAATTTCTTCTACAATATATAAGGATATTTGTAAACTAGAAGCAAAAAAAAGAGAGGGAGAAATGTGGAGCTCCACTAACTATGCTTCTGAAAGTACAAAAGATTTGACAACTCATCAACAATTGAATGCTATTATACCCTTGCCTGTGTCGACACATAAACGTTGTGTGATGAATAAATTATTTTCAAACATCAAAAAAGTAGCTCCAAAGAAGTGAAGCCAACACCATGCCAATTTCTTCCTATTGTTCATACTAGCTCACTCCAAAGAATGGCATTTAAATAAGTCTGATTTACGGGAGAAATAAACTCAATGGCAAAGTAGAAAACAGAGGGGCATTAACTGTGCACAATGAAGCAAACAACTTCTTTTAACATCCAATTTGTGGACTTTAAAAACTTGCATAATCATGTCACATGGTCACGTCACTGTAAGCCATATGATTCACACAAGGATACATGTCTGGCTTATTCCAGATTGGGACCTAAATTCCATCAAGTGTAATAAAGTAAAGAATGCAGAGAACCACATGTAGGATGCTCTCTATAGCAGAAAGCAAAATCTTGAACATGAAACAATCAGAAGAACACAGTCAAAAAACTAATGCAGAGAACCTACAAATTATCAGTTGTATGCACATCTAATGTTCACATTAGTCTGACAAAAACAATGTGCTACTCCTCCCATTAATTTCTACCCATCTCTTTCAAGTCAGGTTTAGCATGTTAAATACAGAAGTCCAAAATAAACACTAACCTGTTGAGAGAAACAGGATGTGAGCCAGGAAATTGAGGGTTTGCTCTTCCCTACAAACCAAGGATGAAATCTCAGAGATAATAAGAGATAATACAGAAAAATAAAGTATTTGATCAAGTAAATTATTAATAAGATGGCAAAATCATATCATGAAAATAAAGTTTTAACAATTTGTTACATATTATAGCTATTTAAAACTGAGTTAGGTAAACTCTAACTATAAATGGGAAAGAATTAGTTTTAAGCTAAACAATTGGCACAGGATGAAACAGAAGATAGCCTAGTTCCTTACATAACATGAGAAATAAAGTTTAGAAAAAAAAAAGAGAAGAGAGAGAGAGAGAGAGAGACCAAAGAAAAGTAAGCAAGCTCAGAAGAAGTTGAATCATAATTTGCAAAGTTTCTAGAAACAAAAAACATAGATTACAGGTATTTCCTCTCACTTATGCAATATCATCTTGTGACCTTCCAATGCACATAACCAAAAGAAGTGGCAACTGTTTTACAAGTTATGGGTAAAGTCGAAATATTAATACCGTTGGTGGAGTTAAGTCAAGGAATTGGTAACAAAGATGGCGCATGGTATCTTGCTGGTCATAAGGAATTGCATCACCTAGAACATCATCATTTGTCAAGACTTTATTATCCATATCCACCTGAAAAAGAAAGCAGGTGTAAACTCCAGCACTTCCCAAGTCAATAAGGATCAGTAAGACAGTATATTTACCATGTTTCAAAACAAGCCAAAGAATCATAAAAATGAACAGCTTCTTATAAAGAAAATATCCAAGTGATACAAGGTCGTATTTATTTATGAGAACATAAAGTAGGGTGGATGGAGGAAATAGGAACGATGGGAGATACTAATAAAAGATGATAATTTATTTTCTTGCTTTGTTGACTCGGGAGGATGAAACTTTATTTTGGAGTGTTCCTTTTGTCATTTGAGAAATAGAGAAAGATTGAAATTTATATTCAATAAAACAGCACTACTAACCTTGGCTTTGTGTTATCATGCTGGTGTGGATGTAAGTTTGTATTGTTGTAGACACCAGATTTTGGGGGTCACTAGAGAAAAATTGGTGGTGTGATTGTAGGCATCATATATTTGCAGTTGCGTAAGTGGGACGGGTGGTTTCTAAGAAAGTGGTATATAGGATAACTTTTTAGGAGGAAAGAAGCAATTAGTCATTCCACAACTAGGAAACATTCCTTCCATTCCTGACCATACTAGGAAGAAAACAAACCAAGGAAAAGTTGGAATGTTTATGATCTGCTACTTTCAATTCAGTCTATTTTCAACCAACAGAAACAAAATTTTCTTCTAGTATTTTGCATCATTTTCTTCCATCTGGCCCATTTTCCATCAAAGTAAAACAATAATCATGTAATAGTCAATGTAATGAAAGTTTATAGATAGATGAAAAGCATATAATATGAAAAACTCTTCAACAGAGAAAAAATAATTTGGAGTCAATCAGAAAAGGTATTCTTTTTTCTAACTGTGCATATGATTTCTATGTGATGCAAAACAGTCAATTGATTTACATGACTAATAATGTCGCTAATATGAATAAATCAGCAAAGGCCAATTTTACTAATTGTGCATGTGTGCATGTGACTTCCATATGATAGACAATGCCTCCATTAATCAATATGATTAGTATCATCTGAGAAGTAAAGCTTTGGGTGACAAAAAGAGGAAAAATAAAGCAAAACATTATGTGCTACAAACAAATATCCGCCTGAATAATCTCATATATTATATCACAAAACTCCTAATAGATCTATCACCAGTATTACTTTTTAGGAACTTAAAAAGTATTGTAAGAAAAGAAACAAAAAGGACAAAGAATTTATACAGCATGAAACACATACAGACAATCCAATTCCAGTATCACCATCTTCATCATCATCGTCTTGCACAGCTTCACCATTCAGGTCAAGATCAGATGGCCTTTTCCACTCTGGAGTGGGAGGACAAAAAATGTTCTCTGGACTTTCATGATAAAACTTATAAAGTGCTTCAATATACTCCTGCTTATATATTCCTGGTGGGCGTGCATGAGCAAATATTTGCAATGCCTGCTTAATAAATAGGAAATAGTGACCAAAGACTTTAGAAGGAAAATCATATTCAACTTTTTAGGTAGGAAAGTAGCAATATCACCTACTTCAGCAACGTGAATTCGTTGAGTCCGCATGAGGAAATGGATAATCATGAAACCAGTCCGGTTGTGGCCATGAGTGCAATGAACAAGAATATACCTCTTCGAGTGTCTTTGGCGGAACAGAAATTGTAAAACCTGATATCAAATTGAATAAGTAATTTTAGGAGTACATTTAAACATAAGTATTCATGTATGTATATGTATAAAATATGTATATTTATAAGAAGGCCATAAATGAGTAAAATGGCTCTACTCATCCGTATTGTTGTTTTATGTACACGCCATAAACATGTCAGCATGTTACACCAAACTGAAAACTGGCATAAATTTCTGCTGGTTGCATCGTGTGACCAGACCATATTAATATTTTTACCTTTAAGCTAAAAGAAAGTTCTTATAAGACAGTTGTAGGCATGCCATGCTTGTGGGGGTTGACATTTAAACATGGCAGAGTTTAAGTTAGCATGGCAGAGATAGCAAGTAATGAGAAGGACATGCAGTTGCTAAGGAAGCTACAATAAGCAAATAAATATGTTATAGGCACAGAAAAGACAATGATTGGTAAGATAACCATGTGTTTTCGCAAACACAAGGTGCGCCAACTGAAACCGGAGGTGTGATGAGATGTAGTAGAGAAAGAAAATCTACTAGTAATATAAGCGAGATAATTTCACTTGGAGTTACCAGGGAATATTCATACATAAAACTAAATGGTGGGAAGATGTATGAAGCAAATTAACAACTTATTTTGTGGTTGCTGTTGCTTCATAGAAGCATAAACATTAATTCAAAAACTTGCATAGTTTCCCAGTAACTAAATTGTTCACAGTTAGCTTGTTTTATATAGAAGTAATCAATCATACATGAAAACTGACAAATAGAAAGACAAACACAAACCATTAGAACTCCCAATTATGACAACCTATAATACAATCACTTCCCCGTGGAGAAATAACTTAAAGAATCATGGAGAAAGATTGAATTAAATTAGCATGATATCATGTTTTAAACAATATTATCCAGATAAGGATAGGAATATCAAACAGCAAATGGATAATAGAGCACTAACCTCATGAACAAACATATTTACAGATTCATTATCCGGCACAGAGTCACGTCCTTTACATGGAATCTGTATTAGGAAAAGGTTTTATAAGCAGTTCCATCTAACTAGTTGGCAGAGGAAAAATAAGTTTCTTACCTTGGCATGCTTAATGCCCAATTTGGTCCATTCAAATGGTGAATAGTAGCGTCTTGTGTTTGTCAAATCAATTACCAATCCAAGCTGATGAAAAGCATCATAAATAATTAAATATAATTTGCCTTAAGGAGTAGACAAGGAAATTAGAAAGGCGGCAAACAAAATGCTAAAACAGTTAAACACAACATAGTAGATGTGAAGACAAGGAGCTGGCAATCTTCCCCCAACTAAAAATTGATGAAACATCTGCTGAATGTATCCAGTAACTCATAGAATCATTCTAGTTAAAATTTGACTCCAAAGCAGTAAAGAATATCTTGAATACACACAATACTAGGAGCTTTCTATCTGTTGGCTTAGATGGATGGCCTATGAATAACTAACATGATTATTTGTGAAGTCAAAAATTGTCAAATCATCCCAATTCTCACTTGATTCATTCAATATTCATCAAGATCCTAACTGAATGTCAATTTTCAGGCCATCATCAGACATGTTTGAGATATAACTAGAATCTCTTGTCTATCTCAATCCAATTTGATCAATCCATATTGGAGTTTGTCAAGTGACTATTACGGAAAGAAGAACTAGAACCTTCTAAAACCTGAGTAAGACTACAGGACCAGTTAAGCAAATCATGAGCATAATATGATAAAATGATCAAATACTATCTTTCCTAATCTTAATATATAGTGTAATATATGAATATAAATGTATAGATTGGTCATAATTTGGTGGGATTTCAGCTATTCCATAGATATTCAATGTGAATAATGATTGCACTAGCTTTAGAGCACGAAACTACACAGGTTATATATCTTTGATGTCCAAGAAGCATGGTTGTCAAAATCGATATTAGTACTGACTGGTGAGAGATATCAACCATATCAAATCAGTAGAATCAGTTTTAAAAAATCAAAACAATTGAAAAAATACACTCAGCATATTAAATTGATTAAAATAATATATTGATATGACTATTTGATAATCATTCTATAATTATTTTCAGATTAATGAATATCATATGCTTATAATAGTATCAGGTTAGTATGATATTTAATTTTGCTTCAAACTTTTTTAGTATGGGATTAACAAGCATATTAGTACGTATATTATTATATTAGCAGATATGTTTTCATATTATATAAGTATGATTCACAAATTTTAGATTATATGATATGCCAATTATCATTTCTTTTATAATCACAGAAATATTTTTAAATTATTATTGCTAATAATATTTGATGATAATAAGATATCGCTAATTAAAACCTAATTCACATAGATACATAATGTCATAATATTATTTAATAATATAATCATCCAAGTATTTGATATTTGAAAATATTATTATTATAATACTAACAAAGCAAATAGTTGGTTGACTTCATTATTATAATATTAATATTAATTGAATATATGTTTTATTATTATTTATATTAATATTAATTGAATACTATATATTCAATGATAATATTATTTCAAAATATTAATAAAGTAAATAATTTAATTATTTCCGTTATTATTTGTATTATAAATAAAACATGATTATTGGTTTCTTACATGTTAGTCAATAGTCGATATTTAATGTTCATTACATAACACAGTTAATCATTTAAATTACTCACAATTCCAAATCTTATACCTAGTATAATTAACCTTAACCATCAAATAATAATAACCTAATAGAATTATACATATTCAAATCTTATACCCTTTAATTAGCAATACAACACTTATTAGGTTGATAACTCACATATCCTTCCTCAGTTTCTCATGAAAGCCTCATGGAATCACAAGATAAGAAACCTTCCTCCTCTCAGAGCTATAATTCTTCCTAGGCTCGCCCTTTTTATCTCACCCCATAAATAAAAAGTCCCTCTTTGCAAGTAATTCAACATCTTCAACAAGGGGTGTAGCAAAGAGAATCTCCTTGAAATGGAATCCTTCAACCGACAGCGGTGCATTGAGGTTGAGATTCTCCGCCTCCTCTCCTAACCTCAAGATTTATTCTCCTTTATCTCATTCTTGTCGTAAGATCATTGAGAAATCGGCCGATTTTAAGTTGTCAATTCCTTCCAATTCTCATTCGATTCATTCAATATTCATTCAATTTTCAGGCCATCTTCAGGTGCATGTTTGATATATGATTAGAATCAGATTGGCTCTTGTCTATCTCAATCCAATTTGATCAATCTGTATTGGGGTTTGCCAAGTTCGACTACTACAGAAAGAACAACTAGAACCTTCTAAAACCTAAGTTAGACTAAGGAACCAGTTAAGTAAATTGTGAATATAATATGAGAAATTGATCAAATGTTATCATTACTTATGTTAATATATAGTTTAAGCTTCCAACATAGATGTATAGATTGGTCCTAAAAGTTCAAGCTTTGGGGGAAAATGATTGGCCAAATAAATTTAGGCAGGTACCAGAGACTGTTTTCTTTCAACAATTTTTCTCAATCTTCATTTGAAAGGGCATTTATCTACTTTAGATCTTATCCTGGATCCCAGAATATCTGCTCTTCTAGTCTCTAGTCTGCAAGCATGTTGTTTCTCTATAGCTAAATTTGTGCTTCTTATTGTCACTGAATTACCCTAGCTCTAGATTTGCAACCCAACATAAGATCTGCAAATATACTCTTCTCTATGACTATATCCTTCTCATTCTCCTGTGAGCCATCTTTGCTCCTGCTACTATCCACCCAATCTGAAAATAAACTCTTCTCTATGACTTATCCTTCTCATTCTCCTGTGAGCCATCTTTGTTCCTGCTACTATCCACCCACTCTGGTCCATATTATTGCCACTGCTAATCCTCTTTGCCAACTTCAGAGAGTACAACCGCTTCTAATCCTCTCCACCTTTCTATTATTCACCCTCTCTGCTCCTTCAATCTGTGTTATCACCGAGTCTGACCTCATCCATGAATGGAAGCACTACATAAACAATGTCCATATGCTGATTGATCTATTTCTTCTAATCATCTGCATCATCTATAGAACTCTCATTTGCTTAGTCTAATATATGGCATCAGCACGAATATTAGGGCATAGTACATGTATCGAATAGTCATTATGGCATAGTGCATGTATTTTTGCATCGATCTCCATTTTCTTTACATAATTAGCATTTTCTCTCTTTATGCAATTTCATAAATAGTGTTTTATAATTGTATGATTAAAAAAAATATTTTAAATTTGAGAACACTATTATTTTCCACAAGTTCTAATATTCTATCACCGCATTAAAACCGGTAAGTTTCTGCCTTTGATATCTTTTGAGTCATGATAAGCATAAAGGAACATGTTAAGCATAGCTGCTCTACAGCCATAGTTTCAGATAAGAAATTAGAATAATGATAAATTAACCAACCAGCTAAACTTAATAGCTTATTTTATTAGGATACCAAGCATTACCACATGAATAGCTGGAATTCTGTGGATCCTAAACACCTACTACCCTTAAAGAACAGGTGAGAAAGGTTTAACTCTCCAGTATTGTATCAGAAAGAAATATAAAAGTTGATGGTTGACAAGATTACTAGAAAATAAAAGTCTAAATTATGACATGAATAAATGAGTAACTATAAGCCTATGAGTCATGGTTATGGGACTGGTTTTTTTATATGTGAAATGAAATACCTAATTTAATTAATTGACTCTGTCTTTGAACTATGCAGACCCTAGTTCTCCCCTCTGAAGCAGCATAATTAAATACCTAGTTTCACTTATCATAATCTCTTTCTTTTTCCTAGGGAAATTATCATTTTGTTATTAGTTCGCAATTGTTTGAGACAATAGAATAATCCCTGGCAATGAGAACTACATGGATGAGAAAGCATGGAGCTAATATGGCATAGCAAAAGTAGTTTGTTTCAAGGCTTTATTTGAATATGCATAGCAAGTTATAGTTGAGTGTTCATCTTGATTCTATCTCCAATTCATAAACAAACTAATATAGGATTTTTACACAATGAACTGAATATATTAACTACTACAATGATGTAGAATAAAGTCTAATATTGTCAGACACAATAAGATGCAGAATCAGAGGACTGGAAGATTTTTGATAGTACAAAAGGCCAAAAATTGATTTGTTAAGTAAAACAAAATTTGTATTTTAATGATAGAGGAAGCAATCTGTTGTAAATGATCATAACTCGCATGAAACAAGCACGGAATAAATAAACAGGCATTGTCAACAAAAGTATACAACTCACTTCACGTCCTTGACTTCTTAGTTTATTAATAACTTGTTTTGAAGAATATCTTTTTCCAGGTTGCACACTTTCATTATACGTCTCATCTAGAGGAACTTTGGAAGGAATTATGAGGCCAATGTTCTGACCAAATGAAGGACAGTCTATCCAACCTGATAAAAAAAAATGCAGAAGACCAATATTAATACATCACAATTTAGTAGAATTTTAAGAAAATCATATTCCATTACTAAATAGTTTCTAGGGAAAATAATACCGGCAGTGGATGTTGAAGAAAAAAATATTGACTAATCCTTCAAATTTAAAAACCACAATTTAGCAACTCATAAAATCTATAAACTTACAACTATATTAATTTCTATCATGTCTCCGATAAGTGACATAATCAGATTGTCATAGTAATACCAGACTTTATTTTCCTCATCTGAAACTTCCAGAAAAAAGGCAGGCAAAATCTTTTCAATAAATTTTGCCCAACAAAAGTAGCATCAGGACAGAAGGTTTATGTAAGCATCCAGTTCCTGCACTATCACTGAATTTAATCCTTCTGACAGATCCTTAGACTTAGTATTAGCTTCACCTATTTTCAGAACTATGGAAGAACAAAGAAACAAGTTGTTGAAAATAAAAGGCCACCATAAACACAAGATAATGTCACTGAAATGGGCTTTTTAAGTAGGTCATAACTTAATAGTTCATATCAAATCCAAGTGACGATATTTGAACACAACCTTAAGGTCATTAGAGTGTTTAACCATGAAAAAATTCTCGAGAAGTCATGATAGTAAAATACACACTTCTTCATATTAAGAAGACCAGAACAGTTAAGATGGTGCAAGGATGAAAATGACAAGAACAATAACCACCACCAGCAAACTGCATACCCCAATAATTTTGGTTAGGCAACAAGGTTCTCAGCCTGCCATCGAGCTTCCAGGTAAGTCTATATTGCTAGTGATACAAGTCATTAGGCCATGCTTCCTATTACAGAAGGAAGCAGCTATAGTCGAAGAATGAGTAGGAGGAACATGGTTTGAAATCTCGCATCGTACCAGACAAAACGAGTGAAACATTTCGATCTGTCCGCCGACCAGCACTGACACGCTTGGCACAAGGCTTGCGACCGCGGCAAAGGGGTTGTGTGACCCCGTCGACCACGACGGAGGGATCGCGCCATACTTTACAAAATCACGATCCGGATCGTACGATCAAATGATCCAGAAGCACTAAATCTATTCAGGATCAATTGGGATAGGATTTTGTAATAGAATTGGAACAGAATCGTTGGAATCATACAGTATCGATGGAATCGGTCGATCTCACATTACAAACGATTCGGACGCAGCACCAGAACCAAGCGCCCTTGTCAACGTCTCGGCTGGCAGCAATAGCGGAGGGGACACGAGAGCGGGCACGAGGAGGCGACACCGACGACTTGCGGAGGGGGATGCACGAAAGGTGTCGTTAGTTTCTCACAACTGTTCTTGCGGCTTGCAGAGGGGGGGTGCAAGGAGGCACCACCGGTGGTTGTTCTCCGACTGCTTGCAATGGGGAAGAGGGGAGTAGTGGCAGTGAGCAAAGAGCAACAAGCGCCTTGCACGGGTGAGGCCATGAGGGGAGCAACTGTGGCGAGCACCTCGCGCAAGTGAGGTCGTGAGGGGAGCAGCTGCAGCGAGCGCCTCGAGTGGGTGAGGGGAGAGGAGAGGGCGACACAATGATGACCGATGAGTGAACTTTAGGTTTTTAGATTTTTAATTAAAACTTTAGTTAATTGATTTAATCAACTTCTAACTTAAATAAGATTGTTTAAATAAACTTTTTCAACCCCTAATCGAATTATCCTATTAAATTTTAAAAATTATAAATAAATTATATTTATTTATTATATATATTTTCAACCTATAATTACCATTAATATCATTAATATTATTATTATTAATTTGATTTAATTTATTCTAAAGGTAATTTTAATCAAATATCAAATTGATTTAGTCTTCATCAATCAATTTGATCATCCTATCAAATACTAAGTTTTTGGTAGGATTCTATGATTCGATCCCGACCGATCCCATTCTAACTCCAAATCGACCTACATAGGATCGCGATCCTACAAACTATGGTGCGACCCCGTCGATCGTAGCAAAGGACGCACGATCTCGTCGGTAGCGACAGAGGGGTCGCATGACTTCGTCGGTAGCAACGGAGGGATTGCGCGACCCATTGGCAACGACAAAGGGGTCGAGCTGACAGAGGGCTCGCACGACCCAACGACGCAGGGTGCTGCGAGACGCGCGAGCTGGATATTTTTTAATTAAAATTTATGTTAATAAACTAAATCAACTCCTAACTATGATAGGGTCTAAATAGATTTAATTAAACCCAAACAAATATTATCTAATTAACTATATATTTAATTTAATTTAATTTAAAAAACATATAATAAAACTTTATTTATTTCGATTCCATATTTTTTTCCTTTTTTAAAATTTATTTATTTTTATATTTTTAAAATGATTGTGTTAAATATTATATTTTTAATTAATATATTTTATATTTAAAAAATATCGAAACCATATCGGCATAGTACGATACCGAAACCATATCGTTCCGATCATAGATCGAAACTTCAATACTGCTCAAGATTTTAAACTATGGGGGGGCTCATAGGGAAAACACTAGGAATATTTCTTAAGTTTTGATTTCCTCACAGAGGGGAAAAGGTAGAGTTTTCCATCTGACAATTCCTTGCAAGGATAGGAAGTGGGGAGGGAATTTAAATGCTAAAATTTTATTGGATAAAAATACTAGAAAAATAAATCATAAATCAAAATTAGATTTAACAAGATAGGATACTTTTGCATTTTTTTTAAGATCAGATTTTTACATGCAAAAGTGAGTGTTCCACTCTAATCAAATAGAAGAAATATAATTTCTTAGTCTTTTCCTTCTCTCCTTTTTCCACCAAAGGAAATGGAGAGCAAGTGTCACGGGGAAGCTTTCTACTAGTCTCTATCAGTATTCTTCCCCTGTTGGAAATATGTCCTAAATAAGATCTGAGTCCTTATGGAACTCCCTTCGCACTCTACACCTTTGAATCTAATTAATTTGGATTAGGACACCGTACAATATATGGATTATCTTACAATATATTGATACAATCTTCATTTATTTATCATCCATCAAAGATGTAGTCAACAAAACAGGCATAGTAACATTCTTTTCTCTCTCTTAATTACTTTGCACTCCTCCTCAACGTCCTCTTCTTGACTAAATTGATTCTCCAATGGCTGTTTACATACTGCTGACCACTATAGCCTACAAAGTATGGTTGGCATAACATTAGGCTATGCAAACGACTTGGAAGCTCCTTTCCTCTGCTCAAATCAAAACTTTCATCTTCTAAGACTTGTCACAACAGTGCCACAACCAGTGTATTTAGGATCGTCATGTTTCACAATCATAGGATCATGCAAACCCATGCCTAAATCAGGCAAGTCGTACAGAATCAGTATAGAGAAGTTTTGTGGTTGCAATTGGATTCAGTGACAATCCAGTGCTTTTTATCTATTCCACTGAATATAAACTACTATATATGGACAGGTTGTGTTGATACGTCATGCATGAGACATTGAGGTGGATGAAGTTGAGGTATGTGCGCTACTGTTGTGAGAAGAAAATTGAAGCGAGATTTTGGGGAAGTCAAGGAACTGCAAATGTTCAAGGTAGAATCCGAATGGAGACTTGGCAAAGCCACAAAACCCATAAGAATAGCAAGATGAAGGTACATAAGGAATAGATAGTAGAGATATCAAGAAATGATTGCAGATTACAAATGTATGCAAATTATAAAAAATTCCTTTGTAATTTTTTTAGACATTACAGTTATGCTACTATATAACTAAATTCTCTAACACATGTTTGCATATTTTAGTTAGAAATGCATAAAAGTATTTATCTAATAAGTAAAATACGGCCATAGTTTATTGAGTCTATCGTCCTACAAAATAACCCTAATTTTACAATATGTAAACACAGAATTTACTGGAATATTTATATTGAATGTAAGAAAGCCAGACATAAATGTAATCAATATCCAATCTTCAAAAAGATTTTTTAAAAAAGTAAAAAAATTATTTAGTAACTATGATACACCACATATTCTGAATATAATTTTCAAAATTTATTGCAGTTGTAGGTTGTGGGATTGTAATAATCTCAACCTATGATTCAACCCTGTGGACACAATAAATTCTAAATACAATCTCAACCAATGATTCAACCCTGTGGACACAATAGCTTTTCAAGGTAGAAATGCCATAACCAAAATACAATATTGCTAATTTTAGATACTTTTTGTTGGTGCGGGGAGCACCATATCGAATCTAAATTTTGATGAATAACTAAGTTTAAAGTTAGTTTTGTGTTGTATTGATGAAAGTTGTCAAGTGTGCAGGTGCAAGTTACTTGACAAGAGTCGAAGTCCTGGTTGGAAACCAGGAATAGCTAAGTCCCAGTGGGACTAAGCAACTGAAGTCCTAGTTGGGAACTAGACAGAGGCAAAACCCTAGTGGGACTATGCCAGAAAGACTTGGTTAGGAATCAAGTAAGGAAATCCTAATTGGGAACTAGGTGGATAAAATCCAAAGGGAGTCAGCTGGGAAATGAGATCTTGGCAGCAAGTCCAAGGGAGTCGGCTAGTAGTTGAGTCTTGGCAATTGCGTTCGGATGGATTAGTTGGGAGTTGAACATCTACCTAGCGTACATACGAGTAATGTTTATATTTTAATCATACTCATTACATGTTAACTCATGCAGGGAAGCATTTTCGACGGTTTCAAACGACCGAAAGAGAGTCCAAGCTACGGAGCGAGGAGCGGGGTGACATCGGCGTCTGAACGACTGCTTCCAGGCGACCAGAGTTGACGATATCTAGCGATCCAAAGGCAGTCGAAATCGGATTTGACCAAGCTCTAGGCGACCAGAAGGATTCCAATCGATCAAAGATCGTGGATGTTATCATTGACGAGATAAAGTTTACAGTCACATCAGCATACTCCAGACGACCGGAGTTGACGATATCTAACAATCTGGAGGAGGTGATCAAGATCAGATTTGGCCAAGCTCTAGGCAACTGGAAGGATTCCAATCGATCGGAGATCGCAGATATCATCATTGACTAGATAAAGTTTACAATCACATCAGCATACTCTAGTCGATTGGCATAGTGTCATGTCGCATCAACATGAGTTTTATAAAAGGAGGCTCAAGGCTGATGTTCGAGAAATAATTCATGCATCCAATTCTCATTTACTCTACTCATGCTCCTTCTATTCTTCTACGTTGACGAGCTCACAAGATTCAACTTCGATTGGCAACTCAGGAATTGTAAATTTTTATTCTATTAGTTGTCATGCATTCATATATTTTGTGTTGACCTTGTTTAGATTCTTTTTAAAGTTTCTCCACCTCCAAAAATTTTCTGGAAAGGAGAATATTTAAATAAGAATCATTATTTTTAAATTGTGTACGAGTCTTTAATTATCGCTTCATAAACCTTGCATGCTTCTCATGTTATCTTGTCTATCAAAATTGCATGCTCATAGTGCTAAGTATATTATGCTAAGATTATCGTGCTAAGTACTATAGAAATCTGCATTGGTGGTTGAATCTTGCTTACTATTATTCTTGTCTGCATAATTCAATTAATTAATATTCTTTTTAAGCTAGGTTTTGTTCCTGCTTGGTCTAAATTTAATCTCTGTTGCTTATTGTTTTTGGTTTAGAATATTCAATTTTAATCTATCACCTTGTAAAATTTGTAAAACACTATTCAACCCCCCTTCCCCCTCTAGTGTTAAATTAGATCCTACATTTGTTTCCTATTTGTTAATATTTCAGATGTTGACTTAATGAAAGCATAATTAATCTACCAAGGTACCACCAGTCAGTTGTATATGCTTCATTATGATCCCAAAATATGGTTTCTGATTAACTCTAAATTGAGATTGCAACAAAAATTGATGTTTATTGCTCATCTTTATCTCTTTGGCTAGAATTAAAAGCTGCATATGATGGCTCAAACAACACAAGTAAAATAATTAAGAAAATACCTTGAGGGACCTCCTTAACTCTTCCATGTTGTCTAGTATTTCTACTCTGGGACATGTAAGTGTTTCTCGCTTGTTGGGAATATCGATGACCTTCATCATGGTTTTCTCTTTTCAACTTCTGACGCCTTTCTTCACGCTCCTACTCATCAGCAAGAAACTCAATCAGCACATTAGACTAGTATAAAAGATCATTTACATATATAATTCTGAAACAAAACTGTCATAAATCTTAGGCCAACCAATATAACTAATCTGAAACACTTTCCATAAAAAACATTTGTTCTCTAAAAGACACAAACCCCATTCAAAGGATGGCCTTCCGAAGTGCAAAACAAGTGATACCTAATGATTTTAAGGAACGAGGAAACTAGCTTTACTATGACATCATATTCAACCAAAAGGTAAAACTTCGATGCCCAGAGTATATTATGAACAATGAACTGACACGCATGGGCAGAAGCATGTTTGAAGGGCAACAGTACAGTTTGGGCTAAACAGTTTCAGGCGATGAGCTAAAGCAAGAAATCTTTTTAAAAAATACCCGACGCATTGTGGCCACCGCAGACTCGATAATTTCTTCATGCATGACCTCACCCTCCAACTTCTCCTCGTAAGGCTGCTCATCTTCTTCAGGCAAAGGTGACGCATTCAAATCCATCGAAAGAACCACAAAACATCCACCTCTTCTCACTGCTCTCCTGTCAATAATCATAAAAAAAAGTCATCTTTCCATTATTCGAAACGACGGGAAATAAACCCATGAGGATTGTGCCAAACGTAATACAAGCCGGAATTGCAGAAGGGTCGGAGAACGGGAAAAAAAACAATGAAAAAAGGACGGAAATTGAACATACCCGTTGGACGGCCGCCGGCAGGAAGGTGAATCAGAGCTCAAGACTCCTCCTCGCTGTCGCGCAGGGGTGAAAGTGGCTTGCTACCGCTCAATCGGGGGCTGTGATCTAATCACCGATTGATCGATCGATCGATCGCGACGAATAAGAAGACCTCGCGAGCCCTAGCTTTGCTGGTAAAAAGAGTAAAAAGGGGCCAGGTCGCCTTGCAATGCTTTCATGAACAATGATGCCAAGGCTCCGACCCGGCCCAACCGATGGTTTATTTATTCCTTGTCGAACCGAACCGGTTCTGACCGTTCTCTTTCCGGATCCCAATTAAATATCCAATCCGATTTTGTTGGGTTTGTTAGGCACTATCGTATTATTATAATTAGGGCGACAAAGTTAGTAAAAATTCAAACAAAATCAATTATATACCTTAAAAATAATTTTGTAAATTTTAAAATTAACTAAATAAAAAAATTAGAGAATATTTTTATTTTAAATTTTCTCATAGGAAAAATAATAGTAAAACTTGAATACCTAAACTTTATTTATTAAAATACTTAATTAATGAGTTAATTGTGATCGAATGTTATGTAAATAGTTAAATGCTAATTTGAGTATGCATAAATTATAATTCACGGGCATTTAAATTTAAAAAAAAATGACAATGAGATCAAAATCTCTGAAATTGGGCCTATCATCGAATGGGCTTGCGGCCCAATTGGATAAGCCACACAGCCCAAAAAGGGGCTTGATGTGGACTGTGGAGCTTTGTAATGCATTTCCTTTCGGGTTGCCTTTCTTTTGCTTTTATGCAACTTTTTATTTTCTTTCGGGTAAAGAAAGTGAATTATTAATATTTACAAGGACAGTTATGATTATATCCAACGAGAATTATTGGAAAAGGGATTGAATGGCATGTCGATTTATTAGGGAGGACCCTCCATTATGGTTTATCACCACCAAATGAGCTTTTTTCTTACCCATCCATTTACGAGCAAGTGTGGCCTCCAACTTAGCCTTTAGTGATTTAATTGACATTCAAGATAATCAAATATGACAAAAGGTCACTCAGACACTTCATACGGTTAGTCACACGATCATCTATAAAATAGTAAATCAGAAAGTTGAAGTTGATTCCCATATATATAGTACCTAATCAAAGAATCTTCTGTAAAAAAGGTGGATCCGCCACCTTAGCGGCCCCACACGGTCGGCCCCACGACCATCTGTGAGGAGGTAAATCGAGAAA
>JBBMKF010000034.1:4125786-4136613 GCA_037834155.1 Curcuma caesia | reverse complement strand
AGGAGGGTATTGCCTGGCTTCGCCAAGATTCGAACCCTTGCCCTCTTCTGCAAGTCTGTTGCGTCGTAACCAACTCAACTATGTCTCGGGGGCGCTAATGATTCAACTTCACACTTTGTTTTTGGATCTTTACTCATTTGTGCCAAATTTTATATTTGTTCTTTTATAGCTTTCACACTTTCCACATGACTTTCCTAACGAGTTTGTGACAATCGCTTAACTGTCAAGTCTTCTACGTGATCATTAAAAACTTTTCAACATTTGGTAGAAAAGGAAAATAATGTATAAACACGTTATATCACTCCAAACATAGACATAGCTTTAGAACAACAATTAGTCATATCACATAATGTCAAATTTAAACTATGACATCTGCAAGGTATATAATAGGCTCTATAATTTATTTTAAGTAATCTTTTTTGCACTCTATTATACTTTCCTTTCATATTGGATCAATTATCATACTGCTGCCCTCTTATATCATCAATATGAAGCTCGAGATCATTCAACACATTTTTTAGTTTAGTAAAAAAATGAAATCTAAAAGTGTCATCCACTTTCAAAAAAGCTATCTAGTATTCTTCAACCACAACAAATTTTGTTGAATTATCCACACAACGTATTACGAGAGATATTTGTTCCTCATGACTTATATCTAGAGTGTAATCTAATATAATTGAATAATATGTTGCTTTTTTGATTTTTCTAAGGATTGCAGTTTTTACTTCATTTGCCAACATTGTCTAAATAAATTTATTTTGAATTTTTAGACGAAGATATGTGTAGTGTCTCATGTGCTTGAATACGTCATATGTGCTCTTGCATTATTAGATTGAACTCAATGATCATTTCAATCATTTGCAAAACATTATCATTATTCTCAACATAATATTTTTCACAATTTCCATGATATGTTAGATTATTTTTTGCAAGTCTATAGGCAACAACAATTAATCTCTTTAACACCAATCTTTAATGTTCTTTTTCTATATTAATTTCTATCTGAATGCTTTCATCAATTGTCTTTTTTTTTCATTTTTTTTCTAATTCATTCCATGTTGTTATACAAGCAATATATTCCTTACTTCCTTCATGCTTTGTAAGACATCGAGTCAAATTATATCAATCCTTATAGTCTTCAATAGCTTATTGATTAATTGTATTCATATTGTTGTGATTTATGAACAACTTACAACAAGAGTAAAATATTCTACCTAAGGGATACAGAATAAACTACTCATTTTCTATCTTTTTTTCCTCCATTTTGAAGTATTCATTCATAATGCAATGTATCAAAATGTCTACCTGTTGGGTTTCTACATACGTAATTTAAAATTTTTGATTTCACAAATCATAGTAGCGAAAGTGTAATAAATAATTTTATCATTAACTACACAGAAACTCATCCAAGGAAATACAAGCATACAAATATAATCGTAAATAAGATATAAACAATTTCATACCTTTTGAATGAGGTGGAGCAGAAACGACATCAATTAGCAATCTTGAGAAAGATTGTCTCTACTCGTATCCACGTTGAGATCTCCTCGAGACGACTTCCTAAGTCACGTGTCATGTCTCTGCTTCGATACTAATTGAAGGGGGAGACAAGCGATTCGAGAGAGGACCTACGGTCCGATTTTGTATCCGTGGCTCGAAATAATTCGGTGATAAGAATCGAATTGAACAGAGGGGATCACGCCACCATTCGAAGCTCATATTGTTCACTATCAAGAAGGGGTAGCAAACCTATATGGTGTGGATATTCCAGCAATAATAATTGCCTTGAAACAAAAATCAAATTGAAAGGAAGAAATGATAACTTCCAGTGGAGAAGCAACTGTTGCTTCTCCTCATGTTCCTCTACTGCCGATTGTAGCTTCTTTTGGCTCCAGAATGGCCGACCCTTGGGAGGTACTAATCCTAGGAGAATTAAAGACTAGTGGTGATCTTTTAAAGACCCTCTATGACCGGTGGCAACCAGCAAACTCAAGCTTTGGGTGGTGGCAACACAAAGGCACCACTCTGTGTTGGGTGACGACAAGGGGAGGAAGAGTGCTACAGTTTTAAACCTAAAATTTAGGTTTTAAACATTATAGTAACTCTTCATAAGAGTTATATTTATAAACCTCTAACGGATTTGGTTCGTTAACCAAAAATTAGTATCTATTAATCTAAATTTCAAACTGCTAAATTTAAGTTTGGTTCACAACCAAACTGAATTGATTTTGTGTTTGATTTAAAACCTAACAATTAGGGTTTAATCTCTGTATATAACTCTTCATAAGAGTTATATTTATAGATGTTTAATAGATATTTTTTGTTAAGAAAAAATAATAGAATCTGTTAAACTAAACTCCAGTCTTGTAGCCTCACGTTTGGTTCACAACCAAATCAGGTTGGTCCAAAATCAAACCACCTTTAATTAAAACCAACCCAATCCGCATTTCCTTTCTGACAAAATATCTTTTATATTTACCCTTCGTCTAGTCCAACTATACTCAATCTCTCTCGATCTGAGAATCCAATTCTCAAACTTGTTTTATGTCTCTTGGAAAAACTCATAGTACATGTAACTTTATAGGTTTCTAATTTATATTGGGCATCCATAATTAACTCATTAATTACAGATCAATCATGAGTAGTACATCATGACCCCCGATAAACTTAAAAATCACAGTTGATTTCAGAACTACTTTTGAACCCTTCAGCAGCTACAGTTAAATGTGTCTTTGTTTCTTTCATCATCTTATACCCGCTTAATTCAAGACATGGTCTATGTGTCAATCTCTACTAGGCTGACTACGTTACACCTAGCCCAAGCTATAGTTCCTTATCTTGCGGATTCAAGTTACTCAAAATAACTATCCAAGAGGACCATCCTCTTGACATATTATTGCTTTGGTCAAAAACTTAAAGTAACAATCTTGACAAGTGACTATAAGGTATATGTTTCCTAATTAAAAGAGTGGTGAATCCTCTACTCAAACACCTTCGGACACTTCAACTTATATCTAATCATCCCGGATCTATACCTTCATAGAGACGCTTACTTAAAATGTCAAAATATAAGTTTCCATGATCAAGATGACTTAAATACCTCAAGTTAAAGGAAACTTACAGTCGAGTTGTAATAAGATCTTCATAAACATTCGTAGAACCATATGAAATTTTATAGCAGGTCACTTCTAATAAACTAGTTACTCTTAACCAGCATTCATATGTTAACTCTCAACATTCCAATATTTTCAGCTAGTGAGAATCGACTATTTGACGAAATCAAGGAGTCTAACATATGTCAGTCTCACAGAATTGATGATGTCTAATTTTATCAATTCATCGACTAGGAAATATTTTAATACGTACATAATTGCATATATAGAGATATCCACTAATTGTGATTCAATCATAATTTTTCTCATGCTATGCATTATATTGTGGACATCAATAATTAAGTTTAAGATCAAATCAAATACATATACAATGTATACTTAAATAGTAATTTTATTTATCTAATAAATAATATAATATTTAAGACGATTACCTTAAAACACCTTTCAAATATAACACTACCAACTTTATCTTTAAGAAACAAGATACCATCAATTATAATTTGGCCCTTTTCCACTAAAAAACTCTCTCAAATTTTGATAAATTTTTTCTTTTTTTTTTTTCAAGATCATCAATATTCAAATGTAAAAAGACTCTTTTCTGCAAAAATGTAAAAGACTCTTGGTCTATAGTTTTAGGGTGAACATCAAAAAAATCATTATCTTCTTTATCCAAGTCATTCATAATTTTTTATTCAACATCGATGATGTTTTCAATCTTCTTTTTCCTAACCACTTTGTTATTGATATTAAAATATTTATTAATATCTCTTACCTGTGCCTCTTCTCGTTGTTTTCTTATTTTTTTAATCTAGATAAATATTTCGAAGTCATGATTATATATTATACTTTAAAAATATTTAAAAACAATGTAAGAATTAAGAAATAAGAATACATTTATATAAGAAATAAATAAATAATAAAAGGGGAAAAGAGAAAACGTCTAAGAGATAATCAAAATATTCATTTATCAATCTTTACTTTCAATCAGTAGTTGTACATGGATAATAACTTTCTTGAACAGGGACAGTAGAGAGTTCCTTGGTTTGGTTTGACCAACAAGAGAACGTTAGCTCCAACAGTGAGCGATGGTGGATAGCAACGCTTGCGGCATTGAACAACAAGTAATAGTCTCAGTAAGGGGAGGGAGAAGGGACTGCTACAGAGTGTTATTACTGCTGTGAAAAGAGGAATTCTTGCTGTGAAGAGATGAAATAAAAATTTACTGCTCTTGACGTTTGCTATTGATGACTGAGAGATGAAGAAAGTTGGTTGCTATAGATTGTGATATGATGGGTCTTGACTGATCTGACATGGCAAAAAGAGATCAGCAATTAATCTAAAGTGGCATCCGACCTAGCATGCAGGTAGAGGGTCAAAGGGCAAATCATGGCTCAGGCTCGGCCAGACATTTAGGTCAACTCGACCAGACATACAGGTCAGCTCGGCCATACATACAAGTCAGGTCAATCGGACATCCAGGTCAGCTCGGTCAGACATTCAGGTCAGCTCGGCCAGACATACAGGTCAGCTCGACCAGACATTCAAGTAAGCTCGGCTAGACATACAGGTCAGCTCGCCCAGACATTCAGGCCAGCTCGGTCAGACACACAGGTCAACTCGGCCAGACATTCAAGTCAGCTTGGCCAGACACACAGGTCAGTTCGGCCAGACATTTAGGTCAGCTCGGCCAGACTACGGGTCAGCTCGGCCAAACATATAGGTCAGCTCGGATCATGATATCAATGGCTCAGCCTTTAGAATTCCTGCCAAGAGGATAAGGATGGTAGCCAAAAAGTTAAGAACGATGACGCAGTTCCAAATTAGTTTCTGGAATTCTCACGCATTTATGTTCATAACCGTCAGATACAGATAATCTTTGTTGCTGAGCCATTGGATGATTGAAAACCGTCAGAGATCATGCCTTTAATGATGTATTATTAGCTCATTACAGCTAATCACACAGGGGACTCCCCGAAGATCTGAAAATCGCGCTCCCCCTACTACTATATAAATCATCGCAGGTATGAAAAAGCTCTCTCTCGAATTCTTTACACGTATATACTACTTCTTTCTTGTTTTCTTTTGACTTGAGCGTCGGAGTGGTCTGTCGGGAATCCCCGACGCCTCGCTGACACCTTCGCTCAGTTCTTTCTTTTCAGGTTCCTTCGTCGGCGAGACCAACAATGGTTGAGGTGACATATTCTTGACTGGTGGCTTGACCGTCTACAATATTTAGTCGGAATATTTTAGCACCGTCTGTGGAAAATATGAGCTAGACATCACGATGGTTAACATCAGACGCACCACCGACAACTGAGACCCTGCTTAAAAGGAAGCCCATGGACAGAGTGGGAAAGCTCGAGTCAAGATGGGAAAGACCTTATTAAGTCACTTGCCGACTCGTCGGTGGGTCATACTATCTGGCCGATCCACAAGACAACGAACTCTCAAGGATGTAACATGCTACTCACTTGCGGCCCTACCGCACTTGAGGGTATTACCTATTTTATTCTTTTACTCTTGTAACCATTGCATATGGAAAATGCAGGCTCATTCACTTAGTGGGTCAGTCTGACCTCCCAAGTACTTAGTTTTCCTGTAGCCCTCTCGGCTTCATTCGCTCAGTGGGTCAGTCCGACCTTTCAAGTAGTTAGTTTTTTTGCAGTCCTCTCAGTTTCATTCACTCAGTGGGTCAGCCCGACCTCCCAAGTATTTAGTTTTCTTGCAGTCCTCTCGGCTTCATTCGCTCAGTGGATCAGCCCGACCTTTCAAGTACTTAATTTTCTTGCAATCCTCTCGGCTTCATTCTCTCAGTGGGTCAGCCCGACCTCCCAAGTACTTAGTTTTCCTGTAACCCTCTTGGCTTCATTCACTCACTAGGTCAGTCCGACCTCCCAAGTACATAGTTTTCCTACAGTCCTCTCGGCTTCATTCTTTCAATGGGTCAGCCCGACCTCCCAAGTACTTAATTTTCCTGTAGCCCTCTCGGCTTCATTCACTCAGTGGGTTAGTCTGACCTTTCAAGTACTTAGTTTTCCTGCAGCCCTCTCGGCTTCATTCACTCAGTGGATTAGTCCGACATCCGAAGTACTTAGTTTTCCTATAGCCCTTTCGGCTTCATTCGCTCAGTGGGTCAGCCCGACCTCCCAAGTACTTAGTTTTCCTGCAGCCCTCTCGGCTTCATTCACTCAGTGGGTCAGCTCGACCTCTCAAGTACTTAGTTTATCTATAGCCCTCTCAGCCTTGTCGCTGATAGCTCAGCCTTACGATAGACATAGATTTTTCATAGCTCAGAACTTCTCGACCCTCTCAGCCCTGTCGTTGATGGCTCAGCCTTATGACAGACACGGATCACTCATGACTCAGAACTTCTCGATCCTCTCAGCTCTATCGCTGATGACTCAGCCTTATGACATACACAGATCACTCATGACTCAGAACTTCTTGGCCCTCTCAGCTCTGTCGTTGATGGCTCAATCTTACGACAGGCACGGATTCTTGATGGCTCAGACATTCTCGACCCTCTCAGCCCTGTCGCTGATGGCTCAGCCTTACGACAGGCACGGATCACTCATGACTCAGAACTTTTTGACCCCCTCAGCTCTATCGTTGATGACTTAGCCTTACGACAGACACGGATTACTCATGACTCAGAACTTCTCGGCCCTTTTTGCCCTATCGTTGATGGCTCAGCCATACGACATGCATGGATTCCTGATGGCTTAGATCTTCTTGGCCTTCTCAGTCTTGTCGTTGATGACTCAGCCTTATGACAGATACGGATTCCTGATGGCTCAGACCTTCTCGGCTCTCTCAGCCCTATCGTTGATGGCTCCGCCTTACGACAGGCTCGAAATTACTTACTCAGCAGCTCAGTCGCCCAAGCACTCAGTCTCTCAACAGCCCTCTCGGCTTCATTCATTCAGCAGCTCAACAGCTCAGTCTCCCGAGCACTCAGTCTCTCAATGGCCCTCTCGGTTGCACTTACTCAATAGTTCAGTCTCCCGAGCACTCAGTCTCTCAACGACCCTCTCGGCTTCATTCATCCAGCAACTCAGTAGCTCAGTAATTCAACATTTCAGCAACTCGACAGTTCAGCATCTCAACAGCTCAGTAACCCATCATTTCAGCAGTTCAGTAGCTCAGCAACTTAACAACTCAGTAATTCAGCATTTCAATAGACTCGGCAGCCTAGTCTCTCAGCCACTGGGTCACTCATCCTCTTAGTCACATGACCTCTCGGTCGCTCTTTCTCTCGACCACCCAACCCCTCGACTTATCGGGCTCTCGGCAGCTCTGTCTCTTACCACTTAGCCTTCCTCGGCCATATAGGCAGTCGCCTTTTCTTCAACTCTAACTCCTTCCAGTGCGGACTTCAATACTCGCTGATCCTCGATAACATCTGTCGCCTATTTTTGAAGCACCTTGGAGTCCTCAATAGCCTAGTGCAGCTAAGCCTCCCGATCAAGCAGTTGATCTTGAGCCGCGAGCCTCTTGTGGATCAGTCAGGCGACTAGGCAGGTTACCTCTTGTTGCCAGTCAGGGCGACTAGGTGGGTTACCTCTTGTTGCACCGGCTCCATCATAGATCTTTATTGTGAGCTCAGGCTTCTTGCAATGTTTGCTCTAGAGTTGTCTTCTATTCCTTTACTTAGCCTCATTCTTCCTGGGCCAAGCTAACCCATTGCTCCTTGACTTTCCGCTAACTCTTTGCCAGATCGGCCTTCAAGGTCTCGACCTCTGGCATCGGCTGTGCTTTTTATATGCTTCTCCATGACTTGGAATTAATCTTTATACAGGAGGGGCAATCGATTGTGGAGCTTCAAATTGCTCGGACCACCACTACCATAAAGAGATTAGGGTTAGTTGTTGGGTATTGACCCATCTCTCCATCTCTGATTCATATTCACAAGGGTAATTGTATTAGTCTGGCCTAAACTCGGTCTAGTCAGTTGACTTGTCTGCTCCTTCGACTAGACTTAAAAGGGAGACTTGTGATATGGTGGAATCCTACTGCTCCTGCGTGGCACATATAGTCAAAAATTAAGTTAATTTGTTGAGTCAACAGTCAAGAGAAAATAAAACTTATCCGAAGACCTATATGTGTAAACCTCGGCACAGCTCGGTCATACGCTCAGGGCAGCTCGGCCAGACATTCAGGTCAGCTCGGCTAGACACATAGGTCAGCTCGGCTAGACACACAGGTCAGCTCGGCCAGACATTCAGGTCAGCTCGGCCAGACACACAGATCAACTTGGCCAGACATTCAGGTCAGCTCGGCCAGGCACACAGGTCAGTTCAGCCAGACATACAGGTCAGCTCGGATCATGATACCAATGGCTTAGCCTTTAGAATTCCTGCCAAGAGGATAAGGATGGTCCGCCAAAAAGATAAAAACGATGACGCAGCTCCCAAAATTGGTTTCCAAAATTCTCGCGCATTTATGTTCATAACTGTCAGATACAGATAATCTTTGTTGCTGAACCATTGGATGATTGGAAACCATCAGAGATCGTGCCTTTAATGACGTATTATTAGCTTATTACAGCTAATCACATAGGGGACTCCCCGAAGATTGCGCTTCCCTTGCTACTATATAAACCCTCGCAGGTATGAAAAAGCTCTCTCTTGAATTCTTTACACATACATGCATACTACTTCTTTCTTGTTCTCTTCTGACTTGAGCGTCGGAGTGGCCTGTCAGGAATCCCCGGCGCCTTGCTGACCCTTTCGCTTAGTTCTTTCTTTTCAGGTTCCTTCGTTGGCGGGACCAGCAATAGTTGAGGTGACATAGTCTTGATTGATGGCTTAACCGTCTACTGTATTTAACTGGAACATATACTAATTAACAAAATCAATGCACTGTTTTCGTTTTCAAACAAATAAACATGATCCAGTGGATGGAATATATCCTATATATAAATATTAATAATGATATCATAAATTAGTTTAGGTAATTTTAAGATAAACCCAAATGTTTATTATTATTTTATGCATTTTTTTTATTTTAAAATTTCCTTTAAATTTTTTATTTGGTGTTAAGATGCTCATTAATAAGCCAGTAGTTTAGGTAGTAATTAAAAATAATAATAAAATAGGTAAAAATAAAATAATTGTATTAATTTTATGTTAATAGTACTGAATTAAAAATGTTATTTTAATATCGATAAAATATTTACGAATATTTAGAAATAATCCTTAAAGTGATGAAAATGAATAGAGGTGAGTAATCCATTAATAACTAAATGGATTGAATCGAAATCAAATCAATAAAAAAATTAGATAAATTAAATCAATCGAATTTTGTTATGAAAATCGAACAAATTAAATAATCGATAAAAAATTATTTAATTCAATCGGTTATAGAATTATTCGATCTTTTTGAATCAAAATTTTAGAATTTTTTTAACCATCAATTTAGCTATATTAATTTTTATTCAATTTAATCGGTTTAATTGATTTTAAATTTAAAAATTGAGATTAAATCGAATAAATGGAAATAATTGATTTTAAAAAAAATAAATTTCTGAATAAACTAAATTTAAGTTCCTAATTCGATAGATTAATTCAATTAATTAGATTTAATTAATTTTGCACCCTTAAAAAAATGCGAGTAGAAACTTAGGATTTAATAAAAATTGACTGACCACGAACCTAAAATCATTAG
Source organism: Curcuma caesia (assembly GCA_037834155.1). NCBI lineage: Eukaryota > Viridiplantae > Streptophyta > Magnoliopsida > Zingiberales > Zingiberaceae > Curcuma > Curcuma caesia. Next base: position 4,126,834 of record JBBMKF010000034.1, on the reverse strand, counting down.
GCAAACCTAGTTTTAATGATTGATTGATAGTTTGATTTCAGATTTGACTTGAGTAGCACTTAATCAACCTACTTATCTACCACACAGGCACACACGCATTATAATTAATATTTTCCAATTAGCCAACAATCAGTCAACATTAGATTAAACATATTATTATAATTATAATTTATTTTCCAATTAGCCAACAATTAGATAAAAGATATTATTAAAATTAAAATTCAGTTTAATCTAATAAATATTGTTTACGAGTGAAACATGTTATTTTTAGACTATAAAACTATACAATTTATAAGAATGTATAAACTTCATACAAATTAATATGTAAAATTATTTATAAACTGTTCAACTCATTAGTTTTCAAATTTGTTCATTTATTTTGTTTTTAAAATTAAACATGCATAAACAAATTGAATCTAGAACTTAATAATTCATTTATTAGCCTAACACAACTCACTCATAAATTTATGAATGAATTTGATTTATTCCCCGGGACAATGGTGCAACAGTAGGACATCCGGGTTGTGACCTAGAGACTCGCGGTTCGATCCCCAGCTACGACGTATTTGCAAGAATTTTCTTTCAAATGGAGAACGCAATCAAAGGATGTTGGACATCTGGATTGGCCGCCATATGCGTTTCCCGATTTACCTTGGTGGTCAGTGGGAAACTTCTGTGGGATCAGACCGGCCACTCCCAAGAATTGAGTCCATAAGACTGACTGAGATTTATCATTTTTTTTATGAATGAATTTGAGTTACTTATTTATTAATTAATATGCCTAAATACACATTAGAATCATAATCTTTAATTCTTAAACATGATCATGCCTGTCTGAAGGCAGCATATTGAATTGATGATATAAAGAGAGGATTCATCAAAGATCTAACAGTTTATATATCTCAGTAAACTCCCAGATTTACTATAAATCAACACACATTCTCAAAGGTGTCATAAGTTCCATAGATTAATCAGAGGTAAATTGCAAAAGGATAGAAGAAAATTTTGATTTGTAGACTATATGTATCCTTCAGCTTCTTGAACCAAA
>JBBMKF010000034.1:4044368-4057301 GCA_037834155.1 Curcuma caesia | reverse complement strand
GACACTCTTGAACCTGTTTTGCTACAACAAAGGGATTTCACAGCTCTTGACCTGTAAATTTAACCACAAATCTTTCAGCAACAAACAAACTAACATCTGTTTTTCTTCTCTTGAGCTATGAAACAAGCAACTCACCTCATGGTTAGGTACCATGCTATACTCCAACGATGATGTGTCGAAAAATGGAAAGCAAGCTACCAACAACAGGGAAGCATGGGAGGGGAAGGAAAGGAAGATCTCGGAGGCGCCTCAAGATGCTTCTTAGAAGCCATGGCTTGCATATTTGATGGTTAAAAGGTAGCTTTATAGAGACATAGTGTTCTAGGAACTTGGGATGAACTTCTTGATTGGCTCCAAGTGAAATGTTGAAAAATAAAATGAATAATGCTTTAATTTTATATCAAATCTAGCACATTGACAATTTTATACAACACAACATTTTCATAACACATTAGATATTATTTGTTATATATTTTGTTTATTAAAAAACTATTTACATATTAATTATTAACTAGAAAGATATGCTTTCTACCCTATCAATCAAACAAATCATGTATTGTAAAATTGAAAGTATATGTATAAGTGTATTAAAACATGACAACTTTGTGTTACATTTAGTATTTAATTTAGAAATTTATTTAAATGAATAATCAACAGCTATGTTTTTTTCTGAAGAATGAATAAGCATTATTAATTTAGAGTAAATGTATCCTAATAATTATTAATGGATAAATATGTAAAATACCCAAAGGAGTAAGAAAAGATCATGATTCAAATTTTAAATAGGAGGAATATCTTAGAGACCAGCTTTTGTGTGCATGCATAAATTATACTTCGAATTTATCTAGTAGATGAATTAGAGAAAGATTAATGACCTTCAGGATTATTAAGGCGAAATTTGGATATCTAAATTATTTTAAAAAATAAAAGGTCGGTGTCAATATAGTCAAGTCTTATGAATTTTATTATTAAAATTGTGAATTCAATATTTATCTTAGAAATTTCTTTGTTAAGGTGACCTAATTCAAGTTATTATTTCTATGATTAATTTTTTTAAAAAAAATAATACACATGAATTTTTTTTGAAGGATATATTAAGTTTAAAATAAAATGGAAAAGAACATATAGATTAATTAAACTGATTATTATGATTGTTGCTTGAGTTGCAACCCTAAGGCTGAGTTATTATAGCAAAAAAATATTTGGTGCCAAATGCTTAGATATGATATAATAGTAAAACACTCATAACTCTTTAAGATTTGGTGAGGTAGTAGGAGATACGATGCATTTCTGAAATAATTAGGATTTAATTCTCACATAGAGTAACATTTATGGTGATTAAACTACTAGTAAAACTGAGATGTCATGTCAATAGCCACCATACTTTTTAGATTTATTTGATAGACAGAATCAAGATTAATCAGGTTGTACGATTTAGATAGATATTTGATATAAAATTAAATAAATAGTAACACCGATTAGAGTTTGAATTTCAAATGAAATAAATATTTTGAATGTCAACTTTTATGTTTGCATAAATTATGTTACAGATTTATCTGATAGGTGAAATAGGAGAAGATCATTTACCTTCCGAATTAGTTGATTGAAACTTATATACTTAGATTATTTAAAAAAAAATAGAGAATTTGGTTGGTTAATAGAATAATAAGGAACAATATAGTTATTTTTTAAAAAATAGAATAAGTAAATGATTAATAACGAATAGTTTAGTAAGTTTGATTTATAGATTAGAATAGATAATCTTTTTATGTTTGATTTGTAAATATATTATAAAAGCTATAATTTTCTTAATAATAAAATATAATTTATTTATCTTGTTATACTTTCATAATCTCCTATATTAGTTTGTTCTACGTTAACCTATTAACTAGAGTGGATAACTCAACATGTCTAATCAAATCTTCTAAGAAATATAATTGACTTGATTGGACCAATTAGTGGTATGAAGAACCTAGCATACTTGGACCATCTATTTTTATTTGGACCAATCAATCTATTGAATTTGACCAACTCCTTCGGTCCATCTATTTCAACCAACCCAAGTTAATTAGCTCAATCGATCTATTAGGCCTGATTGAACTAATTAACTTATCTAATCTAATTGACTTGACCAATTCAATAGGGTGGATTAGCTCGATGGGTCGAGTCAGCACGTCCAACTCATTAGGTCTATTCAATCCCTCTAACCTAACTAAGTCATCTAACTTGACTAGTATATTTTAACAAAAGATGAAATTCGTCACTCCAGCGGTCCTATACAGTCGACCTCACAACTATCTGTAAGAAGGTAAATCGGGAAACTGCAGTTGACTACTATAGAAGAGGACATTGTCTCCAAGATAATCCATATGCCTCAATCATTCCACCTAATAGTCATTCATTTTGATTCATTTAGTCAATCTTACTTGACCAATCAAATCATATAACTTGACTGACTCAAATATAATAGAGTCGATTAGAGCTCAATCGACTAACTAATTTAGATGGTTCAATTTCTCTAGCCTAATTAATGAAATAAATAAAGAATAATTATTCTTATAAATTTATATAAAAATAAGTATTTGTATAAATTAAAAATAATTTTTTGAGTTGAATAGGTATTCAGTGGTTAATTTTATAATCATTATAAAGAATATATATGTTTGAGATCAACTGTCATAACGTTCTTTTTTTTTTAACAAAAACAAAAAGTACCTAAATTATGATTGCGATTGATGACGCTCTTGGCCCTTCCCCTTGTCATGGTTTGGTAGCCTTTAGATTTTTACTCAATACATGTCATTGTAGCTTATTCAATTATTCTACATGTTATGAATATTTTTTTTATGTAATTATGTCGTAAGTGGTTGAGTTTGATTTTTAATTTTATTTTTTAGTAATTGTTTTATAGTTTGATTTGTGTATTTGAGTGTGTAGGAATTTTGTAGATACATAAATGAAAATGAAAATGATTTGGCACACTTAGACTCGACTATGGTTCGGAACTGACAGTTTGACAGTTCGAAATTATCGATTCCTAATAGGTTGACCCTTAATTTTAACCGTCCAAGATGATTCACGGTTCGAAATCTTCGATTTATGGTTAGGTTCACGGTTCACCATGGTTCAATATTAAAAAATTTTAAAATTATAAATTCATAAAAAAAATTTAAAAAAGGTTTGTACTTATTTAAGTTATCTACATATCCTCTTAAGATATAAGGGAATCAAAGTTCACATAGTTCTCTTACCTTTTTACTCTTTTACCTTAAGAAGTGGCATAGCTACTCACTTCCATTTGTCGTTCCCGTAGTATTCATTCCTTCGGTATTGATACAGCATATCTTTATTGGTTTGACGTGGCGAAGCGGGTCAATAATCAGGCTGACCTGGCAAGTCAGTAGGTCAATAGTCAAACCACATTTTGACTGGCCCAATAACGCCTTGACTGGCCCAATCACGATAACATTCAGCCCAGCCCAGTCCAACCTCATTTGGCTCGGCCCTACAAAGCCCTTGGTCGGCTCGGTCATGCGATTGCGCATTTATTCATCTCAGATGTTCAGCCATATGCCTCGACCACATGCTTAGTCAGCTCGACCGCTCATCCTTATGTCTCAGCCACTCAGCCACATGCTCGATCAGCTCGGCCGCTCAGCCATATGTCTCGGCCACTCAGCCACATGCTTGATCAACTCGGCCGCTCAGCCACATGCTCGATTAGCTCGACCATTCAGTTATATGTCTCAGTCGCTCAGCCTCACTCAGCCCCCACCACTCCAACCTCTGCAGTTACTCGGCCTTACTCAGCCAATCCGACCTCCTCCAATCACTCGGCCTTGGCCAGCTTGACTTCGATCACTCTCGACCGACCGACCTCTTCGGTCCTTTGATCCACGCAAGCTCAGCTACTCTGCCTTAACTCCAACTTAGCCCCTCTCTATCATCTTCAGTACTAGAGGACAATCAAGCGTGCGAGCTCTACCAAAGGATTAGGATGGTTACTAGGTTTTCAGACCTGGTCCCCTAGATCTCCTCGCGCTTGTACCTACAATCGAAAAATAAGAATAATCAGTTCTGTCAAGCCGCGAGGTGGTTAGAGATCGTCAAAGATGGTTCCCCTAATGATGTATTACTAACTCATTTGTCAACAAATCAAAGAATTTATCTCCCTAAGACATTGCAGCAGTCTGCTCTCCTGACAGAAGGAATGTTCCCTTCAGCTACTATATAAGCTCCCCGCAGGTATGAAGAACTCTCTCTCGAATTCTCTTCAAATTCACATACTGCTTAATTCCTCTTCATTCTTCATTTTCTCTTTGTTGATTTGAGCGTCGGAGTGGTCTGCCGGGAATTCTCGGCGCCTCACTAAACCCTTCGCTCAGCTCTTTCTCCTCAGGTTCTTTCGTCGGCGGGACCAACAAAGGTTGAGGTGGCATCTCATGGACTGGTAGCTTGACCGTCTACGATATCCAGTTGGAACAGGTATCAAATTCTTTGACTTTGTCAATTGAAAGTTGCATTCCTTATATTCTTAATTTTTTCGGCTCTGGTCCAATTGTCGAGTAATGCTTGGGCTTTCAACTAGTCGGGAGACAAAGCCGATCATTGTTCATTCAATATGTTACCATAAGCACTGAACGTATGTTCAAGAACAACTGTTGACACTAGACAAGCTAAAACTTCTTTGGCGATCATGGATACAACGGGAAAGGTTTGAGCCTTTAGTGACCACCACTTTAAGATATCGAAATCTGCTTTGCTATCTACTTTATTAAAATCAAAAAAGTCATAAAATAATTCTCAAGTTCTTATATGAAACTTGAGGATCTCAGTGGACGTTTTGTCTATTTTTTTTTTAAAAGTTATGCTTTTGTAAGTTTTCAATTACTACTACTAGTAGTAGTTTGTATTTAAGAAATATTGGTTTTTATTCCATATTTTATACTATGTTCTTTATAAATATCATATAAATAAAATTTAATATTATATACAATATTATTAGGATCAAGAGAAAAGAATTTTTAAATGAAATAAAAGTGTCATAATACAAAATTAATATTTCTTATAAAACTTTTAATTTATATATAGGGTTTAAAGCAAATGTAACTAAATAAATTTCAAGAATATGAAAAAAAATATTTTTCCCTTGCTTTCGTTGCTAATACACAAGAAGATAAAAATTAATTATTACTATGTTTATTTAAAAGTAATAATACTTTATAAAAATTCATTAAAATAAAATGAAAAGAAGAATAATAAAAATTGGAAAGTTTTCGATTGCATCATTAAATACTTTTAAAATTTCATAAATATTACTACAAATATTTATTAGTGTGAAAATAAATATATATTAGTATTATTAATAGTTTGTGTAAAAAATAAATATAATAATTCTCTATATTAAAATGAATCTTGTAACAATATTGAAATGTTGAATTCCAACATGTTTGTACATTACATGAAAATTTTTTAGGTCTTATTCCATTCGTTTTAAAAAATCTATCTCATTGTTTCATTATAGATGGATGAGACCATAAATATGAAATAGCAGTTCTAATTGGTTTAATATGATTTTTTGAAATTTTTAATCCATTTTAAACATATAAATTTAAAATATGACATACGTAAGGAATATGAAAACATAAACTACCAATAAGAGGTTGATATATAAATTTTAGTTCATCAATATTAGTGATATTAAAACTAGCATTATCAAATGATATTGAAAATATTTTATGAGTTAATTCATATTCTTTTAAAAGTAAATATAATAATTGTGAGATATTGTGAGCAGTAAGTGATTCATTAAAAATTCTATAAGCTAACAATCTTTTTTAGATATTCTAAGAATTATCGATCCAATGGCAAGTTACACCCATATATAAATCTGTTTGTCAACGATCACTCTAAATATCATAACATAAAGAAACTTTATTATTTAATTTATTAAAATTTTCAATTAAATTTTTTTTGTTTTATTAATTTTTAATTATACGAGTAAGTGTAGCTTTACGAACACGTTTAATAGATAGATTAAAAAATTTTTACAAAAATCTTTAAAAGTGCATTTCAATCCAAAACTTGATTTATTTATTATCAGAAGATAAAAATAAATCGGAATCAGTTCTTCCACTAGTAGAAAATCTAAATAATTATGTTTAAGAACGGTTGATTTCATATTCCGTCGGATGCTTTGTTTCTACGTGTCAGTTCAATGACTTATAGCTCCGACTTAGAATTTGTAGAAAGCATTGCAATGTTTATATTTTGCATGCAATTCTCCTGACGAAAGAGTGGTATTCTCAAAATATTAAATAAAAATAGTAGATTTTAAAAGAGGAACTTCTCGAACCTTAGAAGTAATTGCATTGAAGAAAAATATCATGAACATCAAGAGAGAGTCTTTTACAAAAGAGTCACATATCTTTTCTTACATTCAGATTATCTTTATTTTTCCAACGATATCCATTACTGTATTAATTAGATTATCAAAAATATTCTTCTCAATATGTATTATATCAATTTATAATGAATCAAATGACTCTTATAATAAGGTAAATCCCAAAATATACTTCATTTTATCCATTTATATATACTTCTATATTTAAAAGTTGTACCATATGGATGTTCAATAACAGATGGAAAGTTAAGCACTCTGTACAAATTTATTGACCTATTAATCTCAATAGCGGGGGTGTTCTTTCAATTCTATTCTTAATGAATTCTTCTTTATTCTTTTTGAAATTATGATTTGGTGGTAAAAATTATCTATGATAATTAAAATAACTGGGCTTCTTTCTATATTTCAATATGATTGATTTTGATCTCTCCATACATATTAGACATCCTAAAATCCCAGCAGTACTCCATTCCGATAACATGTCATAAGCCAGAAAGTCATTTATGATCTAAAAAAGAGTATCTTTCATTACAAACATCTGATTAGTATGCACATCATATATAGAAAAAATTTTATCCTACAGTTATTTCAGCTCTATAATCAGTGGTTACATATAAACATATATTAACTTCTTCGGATTTATGGATCAGGCACAACCAATGTTAAAAATATATACGGTATTTTCATACACATTCCAGGTAGAAGATTATACGGAGTTAAAATAATGGGCCAACAAGAATAATTTCTTCTTGATTTACTAAATGGAGCAACTTCATCAGCACAAAGACCTAACCTAATATTTTTAATCTCCTTTGCAAATTTAGGATATGTTCTATCAAAATTTTTCCACATCTCTGCATCTAATGGATGACACATTACTTACTTTTCTATTTCATGAGTTGCATGTCAAGTCATGTCTTCAATAGCAACCTTTGATGCATAAAGTCTTTGTAGCCTAAGAGTTAAAAACAAATAAAACAACTCAATGTATGTTTTACGTCGTTGTTGAGTCCTTCTAGTACTCTTGTACCTAGCTTGATTACAGAATTTATAAATTTTTGTATTTTTATCATTTCCTCGATATAGCATGCAATCAGCTCTGCAAACATCAATTCTTTTTATCGAAAGACCTAAGTCTTTCACACATTTTTTCATATTGGAAAATCAATTCTTTCCGCTACAAACAAATAATTTTAGTAAATTAAATTAATATCACAAAAAATAGAAGCCTTAAAGCTACCTAGGGCTTAATTAATTTGGAGCTAGCAGAACGACGATGAGGAATGAGCTCACAAACAGACAAGCTTGCAATCAGCCTAGCTCACGACCAGTCAAGCTCGTAGTGGGTAGCAGGGCTCGCAAGCAACATGCCACCAGCCTCGCGCCCAGCAGCCTTGCGGGCAGTGACTACCGCCCAGTGGATTCGTGGCCAGCGGCCAGCGGCCCCCACCCGTGGCCAACGATCGGCAGTCGGCGGCCTGGCATGCGGGCCTCGACCCTTGTCCCGCAGCGGGCCAACGACGACGTGCGGGTAGGGGGAGTCGTCTCGACGGGCGGAGGCATGGAGACGGAAAAGGAGAGGGAGAAATACCACTTCGTTGTCGCAGGCTTCGCTTGTTGGAGAGATCTGACACCGATGGGTTGAGAGGTGACGGTGGCATGCGAGATTTGCGCGAGAAAGGGAGACAAGGAGAGATCAAAACGGCCACTTAGGGCTTAATGCCCTAACTTTAGCGACAAATATGATTTCGTCCCAAATTCATCGTCAATTTGGTGATGATTTTTTTTTGTTGCCAAATCTGCAACAAAATATTTTTCATCATCAATTTAAATGCGACAAATCAATATTTCATCATGTATTTTCGACGAATGATTCTTTCATCACTGAATTTGAGATGAATTATTTTTTCATCGCCAAATTGACGATGAATATTTTATTTGTCGCTAATTAGCGATGAAATATTAATTCGTCGTAAATTTCCAATGACTTTGGCGATAAAAAATAATTTTCACAATGAATTTAGCAATCAATTTAATAGGTTGCTAATTCTGCAATAAAATATTTTTGTTATAAAATTTATTGCCAATTAGCGATAAAACAGGAATTAGTGATGAATAATTTTTGTAGCTAATTTTCGTCCTAAACTTACTAATTTTTTTTTTGTGACAATCGCTAGTAATCTCGTTCTTTTCCCCTCTCTCGTCAGTGTTCCCATGCCCTTTTCCTTTTTTGTGTAGTGATTTTGTATCCTTCCCCTCCCTTGTCGATGATACTCTCAAATGACATCCTTGTTCCCCCTCATCGGTGATCTCCTCCCCTCGTTCTTTTTTTCCTATTTTTATTAAGAACAAAAAAAAAAAGATTCCTTATTTATTCGCGTAAAGCAAAATGGTAGTCTTTTTTAGCATCCAATTAATTTTTTTAATTATATAAGATATTTATTCGCGTAAAGCAAAAAGATTCCTTATAGTAATTAATTTTAATTTTTTATGATAGAGAAAATTTAAAATTATTTGATCATAATTTTCTAAAAAAAATATTTGAACCTTAAAATTTTTTAAATATGACATGTTACATGGTTTAGATTTATTTTTACAATTAAAATTTTTTAAAAATAATAATAAACTTAAATTTAAAAAATAATACTTAAATACTAAATAATGTCTCAAGATTAATATAGCTTCAAAAAAGAAATTTTTTAAATTAAAATTAATAAAATCTTATTTACGTTTGATATTGTCTTAAGAAATATTAAATAATTTTATCAATCTAAAGAATTTATTATCCAAATTTAAATATAAAAATTTAATTAATAATTTTACATGAAAAAATAGAAAATTAAATTTTACATAAAAATGTATTTTTATTGTAAATGTAAAAGTAAATGGATGCCATTATGTATGACTCTTGGTGCTTCATATTTTAGCATTAATATGAGACATTTTCATTTCATATTCACATTTAGTTGTTCTTGTTTTTAGTCCTATAAATAGGACATGTATGAAGCATTGTAAGAGAGGTACCATTTGGACAAGCAATAAGAATTCCTCTCCTTTACTCTCTATCATTCTTCGTCTCGTTCGTTTATAATACGTTATCAGCACGAATCTCTCGTTTCCGAAGCAAGGGTTGAGGCTCCCTCCTCATCCGTGGTAGCCAAGTTTCGCGTCTCATTTGCGAAAGCCAAGTCGATCGAGGTTGACAACGGTATCCTCGAAAACTTTCAATCTTGTTCATTTTTATCTCATGATTTATTTTCTCTTATAGTCATCAGATAGGAGTGAAAGATTATTAAGATTAACATAATCTATAGTCATCATGTCGAACCTCACGAAATTGGAGTTCACGGCCCTTGACATCACCGGAAGGAATTACCTTTCATGGATTCTAGATGCTGAAATTCATCTTGCCGCTAATGGTCTTGGAAATACCATCAAAAATCAAAACACCACATCTGACCAAGATAAGGCCAAAGCAATGATTTTCCTTCGTCGTCATCTTCACGAAGGTTTAAAAATTGAATATCTCACCGTGAAAGATCCATTGGTCCTATGGAACAATTTAAAAGAAAGGTATGATCATTTGAAAACGATCATTCTTCCAAAAGCTCAATTTGAATGGCTACATTTGCGCCTTCAAGATTTCAAATCGGTGAGTGAATATAATTCGGCATTATTTCGGATTACTTCTCAACTCAAATTATGTGGAGAAACTATTACTGATGGAGATATGTTAGAGAAAACATTCTCCACTTTTCATGCATCGAATGTGCTCCTGCAGCAGCAGTATCGTGCAAAAGGATTTGAGAAGTATTCTGAATTGATTTCATGTCTATTATTGGCCGAACAAAATAATGAACTTTTGTTGAAGAATCATGAAGCTCGTCCAACCGGATCGACTCCATTCCCTGAAGTGAATGTGACATCATCTAATTATGAAGGACAACATCGTGGTCGTGGCCGTCGTGCCCGTGGAAATGGACGTGGACGTGGGTATGGTCGTGGACGTGGTGGTGGTGGTCGACACTATTTTCGCAACAATTCCCCCCAATATATGGAGAAAGGGAAGAACAACAAAGAGATGCATGATGATAAAAAGGATCAAATCAATAAGACCATAGAGAACAAATGCTATCGTTGCGGCATGAAGGGTCATTGGTCACGTACCTGTCGTACGCCGAAGCATTTTATCGATCTTTATCAAGCTTCGCTAAAAGGAAAAGGGAACATTGAGACCAACTTTGTTTCCAATGACAGAAAAATGATAATGGAGACCAACTCGACTTCGGCTTCCGGTGATGATAAAATAACTTTTGGTATTGATGATTTCTCCCAATTTGATGAAGCCGATTTTCTTGTCGAGCATGAAAATAACAATGATGTCATTTGATATTTATGTTTTCTTTATAATGTTTAATGAAATTCCATGATTACATAGTTCTTATTTATATTTTCGCATATTTTGAGTAATTAATTTTATTAATCAAGTTCATTCAAATACTTAAAATAATTTTAATAATATCATGAACTCCCTCTTGATAAGAAAGATGTACCTTAACCACCAACTCGATATTTAGTTTGATGTTGTGTTTGTATTGTTCATGTTTATTTTTATCTTAATATTTTATTTTATTTTATCTCATGAAGAAAATGGAGGTTCCCGGAAGCGAATACTCGACGAATGAAAAATGTAGTTGTCTCGTAGACAGTGCCTCAACACATACCATTTTGAAAAGCAAGAAATTTTTTACCTTCTTGGTGATGAATGAGACATGCGTGAATACAATATCAGGTAGTTCCAAAATTATTGAAGGCTCCGGAAGAGCAAATATTATATTACCCAGAGGAACAAATATTTATATTGATAATGCATTGTATTCGTCCAAGTCTCAAAGAAATTTATTGAGTTTTAAAGATATCCGCAGAAATGGATATCACATTGAGACTTCAAATGAAGGCAATAAAGAATTTTTATCTATCACAAGTATCATCTTGGGTAAAAAATGTTTCTTAGAAAAATTACCCGCAGTTTCCTCTGGACTATATTTCACAAACATAAGTGTTGGCGAAGTACATGTCGTTACAAACCAGAAGTTTGTCGATCAACATAGTTTTATTACATGGCATGATAGATTGGGACATCCTGGAGCTATTATGATGCGAAGAATAATTAATCATTCATGTGGGCATTCACTGAAAAACCAGAAGATTTTTCTACCCAATGAATTTTCTTGTGCTGCTTGTTCACAAGGGAAGTTAATAATAAGGCCATCACCATCTAAAATCAGGGCTGAACCCTTGAAATTTCTTGAAAGAATACAAGGTGATATATGTGGGCCTATTCATCCACCATGTGGACCATTCAGATATTTTATGGTCTTAATTGACGCATCAACAAGATGGTCACATGTGTGTTTATTATCAACTCGTAATCAAGCATTTGCAAGATTGCTTGCTCAAATTATCAAATTACGAGCTCACTTCCCGGATTATTCAATTAAATCTATTCGTCTTGATAATGCTGGAGAATTTACTTCCCAAGCTTTTAATAATTATTGTATGTCAATTGGGATAAGTGTTGAACATCCAGTAGCACATGTTCACACACAAAATGGTCTTGCAGAGTCATTGATAAAACGTCTTCAACTAATTGCAAGACCGTTGCTTATGAAAACGAAACTTCCGATACAAGCTTGGGGACATGCTATTTTACACGCGGCAGCATTAATTCGTATCAGACCTACACATTATAATGAGGTCTCCCCTTTGGAAATGGTTTATGGTCAGGAACCAAATATTTCCCATCTTAGAATTTTTGGCTGTGCGGTATATGTGCCAATTGCTCCACCACAACGCACAAAGATGGGACCCCAAAGGAGATTGGGGATATATGTTGGATATGAATCACCGTCTATAATTAAATATCTTGAGCCATTGACGGGTGATTTATTCACGGCACGGTTTGCCGATTGTCATTTTGATGAAATGATATTTCCAACATTAAAAGGGGAAAATAAGCAGTTGGAAAAAGAAATAAACTGGCGTGAGTTATCATTAGCTCATTATGATCCTCGTACAAAGCAATCTGAACTCGAAGTTCAGAAAATTATTCACTTGCAAAATTTAGCAAATCAATTGCCAGATGTTTTTACTGACCCTAAGAAAGTTACGAAGTCTTATATTCCAGCTGCAAATGCTCCAATTAGAATTGATGTTCCTGAAGGGCAACCCATTATTGCTAACGAGCCTAATGTGCAAGTGAAGCGTGGTAGACCAGTCGGTTCCAAAGATAAAAATCCTCGAAAAAGAAAGGAAGTAAAGGCTCAAATTGAGGAAACAATTACTCCAGAAGAGCATCCAGTCATTGAGAAAATGATTAAAGAAGAATCACAGGTACCTGAAAATGAAGAGATCTCTATAAACTATGTTTTGACTGGGAAAAGATGGAATCGAGATGAAATCGACGTCGATGAAAATTTTGCATATGCTATAGCATGCGATATTGTTAATGAAGACGAGGATCTTGAACC
>JBBMKF010000034.1:4020132-4041906 GCA_037834155.1 Curcuma caesia | reverse complement strand
GACCGTCGAAGAGCACACGGCAGGTCTTTCGGATCAACTCTCTCGCTCGGATGGTTCAACGGGAGGCGGGAAGAAGAAGGCGTAGAACGAGAGGCGCGCCCGAGAGAAGATATATAGACATTTGTGCGGTGATACGATAGCTTTAATAAAACAAGATTACCGATTTCTTCACGAAGTGTGCGGGCCATACGGCAGACGTGTTTGATTAATCATTGGCTATTTATTTGTATCGTGTACGGCGCAAACAGCTGATTATAAGGGACCACTAAATCGGAACGGAGTGGAGGCGAGACCACCGCCACGCGAAGCGGTGGAACAAGGGAACACGGCGGGACCTTAAGATCAACGATCGAGATTTTATGCACAAGCCATCTGACGGCTCCAGTGTGCGGGTGGAGAAGAGATGGTCAAAGACGGACGAGAAGGGCGCGGCGCGTGGGCGCCACAAAGATACGGAGGTTGAAAGCACGAGATCCACGGCAGTATTCATATTGAGGTACCCGATAATACACCACGCTACAACTGGATAATGATTAAGATGTACGGTTCATCTAGATGGGTAATTAAAACATGGACATTATAAATTTGTCTCCAACGCCGCCCATGATATAAATGGTTGTTTTAGTTAATTCTTCCTTCGCGTTGAGTTATCCAAATCGCTTTGAACGTCGCGAGAAGATTTGGGTAGTTTGATGAAGAGGGAGGGAACGAAGGAAACATCTTGGAAAGGAGACGAAGGTTAGTATGGTCGCGAGGTGTCCTCATAAATTATATTGGATATTAAAATTAGTTTCTATTTATGGTAAAACAACGAGATTAAATTCCACCTAATAACGTTGTTAAGTCATTCAAACGTTTAACCTTTGGCCAAGAGTCATGGAGATCTAATCACGACGAATAATCCTTAATAAAGAGTTAGTTTGCTAATACTATGTGATTTCAATAGATCCGATCATGATTCAAAATTGATGATTCGTTAATTTAAAATTATCAATTCAGTGGTTCATAGCAAGTTAACTCTTAATCTTAATCGTTTAAGGAAATTTATCACGGTTAACAAATATTATTATTTAAAAATATTTTAAAATTATATATATATATAAAGAAAGACCGGTGCTTATTTAAGTTATCTACCTATCTCTTACTCTATTAAAAGAGTATTTTGAATTTTAGAAATATCGTCATCGGTATTTTTTTTATGTCTCGGTTGTTGGAACTTGTTCAAACTTATCATTTATAAATTAAATATTGTAATTCTCATCCAAGATTGAGATAATAAACCCTCTTCCTTATATTATAATTGAATAATTGAAGTTGAAAGCATTTGAGATTTGAAATTGAGAATAAAGAAGATGGTACGGAAATAATGAAATGAACACTAAATAATAGCTATTAATCAAAAAAATCAAATAATCCCGCTCTTCTTCCCCAATCGATCAAAATTGATTTTACTATTTTCCTCTAACTTTTAAATCACACTAGTATAAACTCTAGAAATTATTTATTCTTCTTTCAACTATTAAGAATAATAATATAGTAAAAGAAAATTATTGATAAATATTAATGGTTGCAGTCTAATTGATTAGGATATTCAACTCTCATTTGAAAGACCTGAATTAAAGCTCGATAACCTCGATCAATAGGTAACTGGTCTGACGACCCAAGTCAATGAGTAACCAACCTATTGAACTGGTTATGGACCTGAGCCAGCCTAGGTCTCACCATATATATAAATAACCTTTTTGATGACATTTGGAAGCACGAAACCTAGCAAAATATCTTAATTAATTTTTTAAGGATCGAGACTACCATTATTTTAAAGAATAGAAGAAAAGGTCCTCTCGATCGAAAACTTCGCATGAATTGATGTTTTCAGATCTCAAGATCGAAAGGGAAAACCGATTCGCATTAGATTGTTCGGTTGGCTTTCAGCAAGAAGGAAACAAGAAAAACAAATAACATAAGTGCATTATTTATGGCATAGCTTGCTTACACTAGCACATAAGTATCTCAAGTTTAAAAGAAAAGAAGAAAACCTTCTTACTATTACTACATTGATTATCGACTTTTTGAGAACATCTACTTCCTCATTTTTAGTCTATTGATCACCACATGAACTTTATCATAAATTTTATCGACCATCTTAAAGTAAGAGTTTCTCCAATCTTTCTTGAATAGCAAGACGACAAACACACTCCACAATCCAACCAAAAATCCGAGTGCATGGCTGAGATAGACTGATAGCATTCGAGAGGTCATTCCATATTCTTCACTTGACGCATTGATCATGTTGTTCCCCTCAGAGCAACTCTTGTTCATCAAGACTCCACAAAGATAAGGATTGCCGCTATAAATGGATGCATCATCTAATGTTTGAAGTTGGTTCCCGAAGGGAATTTCGCCCGATAAGTTGTTATACGACAAGTTCAAGTGGCTTAGATAACTCAATTCCGACATACCTTGAGGAATACTCCCTGAAAAGTGATTAAGTGACAAATCTAGAGTCTCCAATGAAGTCATTCTTCCAATGTTATTTGGAATCTTGCCTCTGAAGTTGTTTCTCGATAAATTTAAAGTATGAAGCCCAGCAAGATTTCCTAGCTCTTCAGGGATCTCGCCTGACAAATTATTGCTTGAAAGATCTATAGTCTTCACCAAATAAAGAATACTAGAAAATATAAGTTGATCTCCTTTAGTAACCAAAGCTAGGCTTTCAACTCCTTCATAATCTCCACTTCCTATGAACATTGTGAAAAATGGAGGAAGTGGTCTCACCAATGTCGAAATCAATGCACTGAAATTGCCAAAAGAAGCCGGTATCGGCCCTGATAACTTATTGTCGGCGAGGTCAACAATTTGAAGATCCCTTAGTTGCCCAAGTTGTGGAGCAATATCACCATCAAACATATTGGAGCGCAATCGAAGGGCACGCAATTGTAGCCAACTTTGCCCGATCCACACAGGAACACTTCCAGAGAATTTGTTATCGCCGAGATCCACAATCAATAACTGACTGCAGTTTTGCAGTGAGAATGGAAGATGCCCACTTAGATTGTTATCATTCAAGTGCAAGAACTCGAGTTGAGTCAAATTGCCAAAGGAGCTAGGAATTTCTCCCGAGAGCATATTGTTTCCCAAATGAATGAAGCTGAGCAGTGAGGCCTCCGGCCAACATCCAGGAATTTCTCCGAATATTCGGTTGTTCGATAAGTTGAACCGCTCGAGACGCATACAATTGCACACAGAAGAGGGAATTCTTCCATTGATATGGTTGTGCGAGAGAATCAAGTAAGATAAATGTGGAGTGAATAAGGTCGATGGCAGTGGTCCTGAAAAGAAATTAAAAGATAAGTCCAACAGAGAGAGGCTTGGCGGGAAATGAGGAATTGGACCTTGGAGTAGATTTGAAGCGAGATTTAGATAATACAGTTTGGTCAAACTCTCCAAGGAAGTTGGCAAAGAACCGTTAATTCTGTTGCGGGAGAAGTCAACTGCTAAAATAGTGGAAGAAGAAGAGTTCCAAAACCAATCAGGCACGGTGTCCTCGATGCCTGTGTTGTACAAATTGATGCTCTTGATGGAGCGTTGTGAACGGAGCCAACCGGGAAATCTACCACCCAACACACATGAACTGAAGTCGACGACATGTAGTTGAAAAGGAGGGATCCAATCGTAGTCTATCGACAGGGTTAGGGAGGGGTTATCGAACAAGAACAAGCACTCTAATCTGGTCAGGTTGGAGATGTGGAACTCAGAAATGTTACCTCGGAGGGAATTAGCAGAGAGGTCTAGCTGAGCAAGATCGAGGAGCTTCCCGATCTCAACCGGTACTTGGCCGGAAAGTGAATTCAGGCCGAGGTAAACGTTCTTTAGAGTAGTCAGATTTCCTAACTCAGTCGGTATCGGGCCAGTAAGCGAACAATTAGCGAGGTTCAGTGTCGATAAGCTTGATAGGTTCATAATCCCCATCGGCAAAGAATCTCCGAGAAAATTGAAGCTCAGGTCGAGATTTGCTAGATGTTTCAGTTTCCATATTGAGTTAGGTAGAGGGCCGAGCAGCGAGTTCAGAGAAAGGTCGAGGTTCACGAGGCTGATCAAGTTGCCGATTTCAGGCGGCAGTTGACCTTGAAGCTGCGAACTGCCAAGTTGAAGAGACAGGAGGCCAGTGAGATTCCACAGCCAGTTCGGGAAAGTGGACTGGAATCTGTTGAGACTGAGGTCGAGTGTGGTGAGAGAAGTGAGGTTGAGTTGGAAGTCAAGAGAAGGAGGGACATCGAGGTTGCAGAGGAACAATTTCAGTTGTTGCAGGGCAGGCAGCGAGTTGATCGTCGCCACCCAACTGTAGGCGGCGGCGTTGAGGTTCACGCAGGACATGTCGAGATAGGTCAAAGAAGAAAGGCCCTTGAGCCAGTCCAGGCTGCGATCGACTCTGGGACGGTCCCGGAGAAAAGAATTCGACTTCAGGTCGAGGTAGCGAAGGTTTGTCAGGTTGCCGAGATGAGGAGGAAGGTTCCCGGCGAAGTTGCACCAGCGCAGGTCGAGGACCCTCAGTTGGCGGAGGGAGCCGACGAACGCCGGGATGGGAGCGCCGCCCAAATCGTTGTAACTGAGATTCAAGCTTCGCAAAGCAGTTAAGGACGACAGCGATGGGTTCAGCAACTCACCCCTCAGAGCCGTGTCGCTCTCGCTGGTTTGCTCTGCATTCGGGTTCTGGAGGTTGAGCTCCGCCACCCGGACGTCGCCGGTTCGGTTGCGGCACACCACGCCGCTCCACGCGCAGCAGTCTGCTTGGAGCGTCCACGAAGAGAGGAGGGCGGAAGAGTCATGGATCCCGGCTTTCAGCAGCAAGAGGGCGTCCCTCTCCGCCTGCGAGCACCCCTCGGAGACCACCACTTTTACTGCTTCCGTAGCACAGAAGGCATGGCTCGTGAGCCAGCAAAGCATGAAAAAGTAGCAGCAGCGGCGGCGGCGGCGGCTGTGCTTCAGTGTGCTGCTCATGTTCTGCTTTCTGATGACGAAGCACAGCTGAATCGGGGGGCAAGCCATTTAACAGTGGGAGTCTCGTTGGTTTGTTTGGCTGCGAGACGCCGTTCAGGTACAAGAGTCGCTGTGTGACGTTGCCTTGTTCCGCCGGGGAGCGATTTGTGTGCCGTGGGTGAAAGGTCATGTACGTAGGATATTGAAAAAATAGGCCAGAACTGAGAAGATCTAATGTAGTTAGGTAAATGATGTTGAGTTGATGAGCAGATAGTAGTGAGGCTGATGAGCTGATGGCCATGGTTTATTGAATTTCCTCTACAAGACAAGGAGAAAAGGTCCATAATCTGCGTAACTCGGAGATCATCAGGTCACCATCATCTACCTCCCTCCAAGATTCCACAATCTACTACTTGTCAGAGAAATAATAAGACTGAAATCCAAAATGACCATTAATTTATTGTTTGCGTCGCATTCATTTTCTCCTCTTCTTCTGCAAGAACAAACATAAAACTTTTGTGGCAACACATTAATGAATAACGCACTTGGTCCCAATTGCTGATCGCTTGATCAAGTGGAGACCTGAAACAGCAGAAAAGGCTTTACCATCCTTTCACTCCATGGCTGGTCTCAGAAATGGGACGAGGGGAAGTGTCTGGGCCGGTGTTCGCAGTGGAGTTCACAACAAAATAAAAGATGAATAACTACAGTTGTTTCAGTCCTAACTGAACTTGTGACAAGATCCCATTAGTAAAGAAACTTAGTGTTGGTTGGTCTAGTTATAAGCTACCTAAATCCGGAGGATTTCTTGCCAAAAGGTGGAACGAGTTTAACTATTTTAAAGGCAAGGCGCGTCTTCTCTCTGACTTTAAATATGATTCATGGTTGGTGTTCAGTAGGGAATGAGTTGAATAGGGCTGGCTGCTCATTTCCCCAATCGACTTGTTCAGCTCGATTAGTCAACTGTCATCGCCTGATACGATTGACTTGATCACTATGTCCACTTCATCCAACTTGCTTAACAGGTTCGCTCGCCCTTTTTTCTTTATCAATTTGGCACTATCAGATTGGCGTTCCATGTAAAATAGATGACAATGTTGTTTCATGGAAATCCACTGGGGAGTGCATTGCTTGAAGTGAGCACGTCCTGTGTAAAATAGCTGAGCATGTTGTTTCATGGAAATCCAATGGGGAGTGCCCGTTGCTTCCAATACTTACAAACTGTATCGACTGAGACTAGATATCAAACAAGCCTAACTATATAGTGATAATCCATCTTTTTGGTAGCTTTGCGTATCTGATGTTCTAGTATCAATAATCAGTGTCAAATCTTATACAGGATAAACAAAACCGACAGGCCAAAAATTTTATACATGCGTAGAAGATGGAAGCATTTTATACATGCGTAGAAGATGCTTCCACTTTACAAAAAAAAAAACATAGAAACATATTTGACAAGAACAAAACATCTACTCTAGGAAAATTGATTCTACACTATAATAAGGTTAACATGGAGTGCTGGTATAGTATGGTGATCATTTTATAGGTCAGAACACATTTTGTTTATTGCAGCACCACCTTCGGCAATCATTTTGCAGGTTAGAACAGGTTTTGGATTATAGGAACACCACCTTCAGGTCACCCGGTGGAAATTGGAATATAGAATCCCAAGTACCGTACAAAAAAGAAACGATCACCAATTGTGCAGCTGAGAAGCTGTACTCTTGACCAAAGGATGATACTCCGTGTGCAAGTACCGTCTGGCCTTCTCTGAACCGGGGTATTCTAGCCATTCATCATACAATCTTTTCACAATTGGATTATCGAACGGGTCTGCAACGTCTACCTGGCAATTAACAAGGGTAAATGTCAACTAATAGCGCAAAGGGCTTTTACTAAATCACTGCAAGCTACAAGATGAAGTCTCGTGCCACTACTGTCCACTTGTCCAATATTCAACCAAATTATATTTAATACTCTTCTCGAACTAATAGAAAAAACCACACAAATTACATACTTCTTAACAAATAGACACAATTACATCAGTTTTTGCCACATTTGCATAATATTTTGTCAATAAGAATAAAGCTGGCTCACTTGAATAAATTAGATATATTATCATATGATAAACAGTATGCAACTGGAATTTCATTATTAATAAAAACTCTCAACAGAAAATCCTTCATAAGGGAACTTACATCTTGCATATACACAGAGTCCAATAGCTGGATAAGTTCTTTTCCAGACTGACCAGCCTTTGGCTTTATTTGGCCACCGCCATTTAGGCAGCCTGATAACGACAATAGAACATTGTGAGAAGCCTTCAGTCAAACTTCGGTCGAAGCAAAAAATAGCAAATGTCACCAAATAGAGTACCTGATGGGCATGCCATAACTTCAAGAAAATGATAATCACACTTCCCAATTTTGATCTTCCTTACAATGTTCTGCAAATTCCGGAATCCATAGCACAGTGCAAACTTCAAGACTGTCTTACCGTCCACCTGAAAAATGAAACAAGAGAAAAGGGTCCTAAGAGTGTCAATGTTAAAATTAAACAACTACAAAGAAAGAGATTAGAAACATACTTCTAATGTCACTTCCTGGAAATCTGAATTGCGAATGGTTCTAAACTCAAGTGGTCCTTGAATATCTACTCCAAAAAGACTTTTAGTGGCATGGCGAAAAACTGTTTCTGCATATCCTCCAGAACCACCTGAGACCCCATAAAGATGTCCCCCTTCATCGACATTAACAAACCTGACAAACCAAAATGAAATAATTACAGTAGGTATCTACTGGATTGACAATGGAAATTTCTTATTTCATAAACTTTCTAAAGGGAGATTACCAAAAAGCCTTTCCATAATAATAAATAATATATACAAACATGAAAGGTCACTCTTCTCTAAAGCTACAGAGAAAATCAAGAGCAAGCTTACGTGCTATCCAGAGGAGCTTCTTTCAAAGCCTTGAAATCCACTGATTTTAACTGCACAAGAAATCAAAAAGTTAGGACAGCTGATAAATTGCATGATCCAGAAAGTAGACATTGATGACTTATATGACCCAGAAATTGAAGTCACAAAATGAATGGAGCATGCAAAACCTTTATCAATTCTAGAACTTCGCCAGATGTTAAAACTGAATCAACCTCTGGTATCCGCGGGACTGAGTTGAGATTACTATTTTCTAATTCATCTATTGAGAAGGCAAAATCATCCCTAACAGCTTCAAGCTTTTTGTCATAACAAGGCATCACAGTGACATGGTAGACATTACGCTGCCTACAAGACATGAATAAATATTGTCATAGCATCTTGTCAAAGAATGAGTATCTATAGAAATATGATCAATTTTCATGAGTAAACCTAAAGTACAGGATCAAAATCAGAGGTTCTGACAAGTTTCCACAATTGATACTGAAAGCTTAATTTACTGGGAAAATAAAAAAACAAGCTTACAGTTTCCACAATTGATACTGAAAGCTTAATTTACTGGGAAAATAAAAAACAAGCTTGCAGAAGGTAAATTTCTCTAGTACATGTTTACTAGATAATTCTACATTGCAGGATTATTTTTTTACTTTATATAGAATATAATATAAAGTACAATAGGTAGGATAATTACTTAAAAAGATACAAGTGGTAATAAAGTCTAATAAACGTGAATACTCAAATAGTCAATCAACTACTTTGGGTTGCACAGCAACAGTTAATGCATTCATGTGCCTCATCTTCAGTTAGGTCAATTCAGGACAATAATTAACTGACACAACGCTAACATAGTGTTAGATTTGATTGGGTAACTACCCATCCAAAAGCTTAGACTGTTAGGAAAACCCACATGCCTGGATTCGAACTAATTATCCATAAGTATACCATGTTAGATTTAGTTGGATAACAACTTACCCAAAAGCTTATTGTTAAGAGAATATAAAACTTTATGTCTGTGACCCTACAAACCAAGCATATGATGAACTATCTGCAAAAGGGTCTATTTTCCTCCAAATAACAGCTTCCAGAAGGTCATCAGAAAAGGCATCCATACTAACTCATGACCTTGTGAAGTTATATTTCCATCTGTCAAGGGAAAATTATTTCTCATAGAACTCTAGGTAGCCCCGTCTGCTTGCATATAGATTTTATTATGAATGTGATACATTAGAAATAGCCTACTAGATCTTACATATTCATACATACATAATTAGTAAATAGCACTTCCCTCAAGATGATTCGATATATTGTATAAACTTGTTTTATTACAAATATATTCAACTCTAGGTCCTCTTAACATTTTGGTCACTGAATCTGCTAACATAATGATCTCATCAGATTGGACTTTCTCTTGGCTAAAGCAAATTAGTCTCTATGAATATGTGTTTTGTGTTCTCATGAAAACGATACTTAGGACTATATACATCGTAACTTGATTGCTGCAGTAAAAGTATTGGCTTTGTAAGAGTTTAATAATTTGGCAATTAGATGCTTAATCCAAATAAGCTCATTTGTAATTCAATCGTGAACCTATATTCTTCCTCTACACTCGACCATGCCATCAATGTTTACTTCTTGTTATTCTGGGAAATAAGGTAACACAAGAACTGAATGTAGATCATTTACTTGTAGGAGAACCTAGTTAATCTGCATTAGAGTACCCCATCTACTTGTAGGGGTAACCTACTCAATCTACATTAGAGTACCCTGTGATCTAGAGTTGATCCTGATCACAAAATAACATACTTTTCCCTAGAGTACAATTCAAATAACATAGGATTCTCATATAAATTGGCATAGAATGGGTTCTCTAAAATCTAATTGATGAAACTAGCAAATCACAAATGTCCAGTTACTGTAAGATAATTTAAATTTTCCGAGTGGACAATTTCCCTAGATCAGTTAGTAGCTCCCCTTGTTCTAGTACTACTATGGCACTAGTATCTAGAGGTTTAGTCCTTGACGTGTCAGTCCTCTCGAGCATATCCAATATATATTTACACAATGAGATATAAATGCCATCCTATTGAGCAAGCAACCTATACATCAAGAAAGTAGTTAAGATTATCCAAATCTAAGAATATGTAGCTAAGAGAGCAGAAGACAATGGAGGCACATGTAGTTGATACAACCCACAAGACTCATGCTTAACACCAATTACCTTGTTCATTCTCGACTTCTGAATAGGAACAAAAAGTAACACCAAAGGTGGAAGGACAATTCAATCAATGATCTGATATGTTTATTGATAGATAGCAGGTTCCACGTATAGAAGACAAAAGATAAATGTAACATAGGGAATAGGGAAACATCTCCAATACCTTCAACTATTGGGTGAGGAGACCCATTGTTTATCATGTCATTATAGGGAGTGCAAGTGGTGTGAGAGTCAAGAAAGTATATATTACTAAAGGTATATCAACAATCTCCTAAGTCTATGATCCAAAGAGACAACCGGAGGTACAAGATAGATAAGCAATACAGATACCTCCATAGGCGAACGAGTTGACAAACTAGGATGAAACACTAATAGCCTAAAGTCAAAGGAGCTTTGAGTACTTCTTTATTGGAACATCATCAATTGAACTAGACTGCTTCGTATTGGACCAACAGGATGTAAAGGTTGACTGTTAATAACAAAAACCTAGACTTGTGGACTAAGATCTGCTCATAGGAGAAGTTGACCAAAGCCCCAAAAGAGGGCTCTGAATCATGCTAAGCCAGGAACAACAGTTGGCCCAAATTGAGTAATATTTCAATCCGACCTAGATTAAGAACTATGTTGGAATGAGACTGAGATTGGGTCAGATTAAGAATGACACTCAGTATCATTATTGTCTGTGGAGCAAAGCGGAGGAGAAGGGTTGTGTGTTAGTAGTTGCTATGGTTGCTCACAAACAAGAATACAAGCAAGCACATGTTCATGAGAAAAAAAAGATGGGTTGGAGATGGGTTGGAGAGGATGACTATGGCTTTCATTGCACGAAGATGTTGGCACCAAACTGAACATGGTGACAAAGGCAGAGGGATGAATGCGATCTATGCACTGTGAGATCCAACTCTAACAAAGAGCAAGCAACAACACAAAGAAGCAAATCCTCCACATGAAGATGCTAAACTCCAAACAAAATCAACCCTTGACACCGTCAAAGACAAGAATGAGCAACAAAGGCCTCCGCAAGTGAACATAACACAAATGTCGGAGAGTTCCGAGGTTTAAATGACAATAATAAAGCACGGGGTAACACGCACAATAATGGTGATGTGTGGAAAAATGGTTACTGCATGTCGAGAGCTCGGTGAGCTGCCATGAGACAAAGGCACAATATTTCTTGGGTGGTTCTAATACCATGTTGAGATTAGGAGGGAATTACTCATAAATCTTTAGATAGCCCCCTCCACTTACATATTATCTTTATCATGAATGTGGTGCATTACAAATAGCCCCTAGATCTTTCATCTTTGCATATTCACTCACATACCCAATTTTACCATAACACCAACTAATTCTCACGATATTTGACAAAATTATATAATTCACCATTTGTATCCCACAACACATTACGGTTCGTGTATAAAACGACACAACTCTAATATGAATCAAAAAGAAAAGAAGTGTGACGATTCTATATGTTCAGTATGATTTGGCACAATTATTATTTCATATGATTGTAAGAATTTGAAGAAAAACTAACTAAAAGTTAAATATTTTGCATATGTTGATTGTTAAAGTTAAACTTACTTGAAACCCATTTTTTGCACAACGTGATGCTTGATAGCAGCACCAATAGTTTGCTGAGGGCTCTTTACTGATGAAATGTAGGGCAAGATATATGATCCAAGTGTTTTTTCAGCATAGCAAATCCAACCTGGATATTGAAATTTTATTTAATAATTAGGAACAATAATCTAGTGAGAAAGCATAATCAAATGTATTCTTGCATGACAGAGCAATGCTCCTCCAGAAAATTACAGGCCAGTGACTAGGCAACATTAGAAGAAAAAAAACTGCAAAAGCAGTTACCATTTCATGATAGATGAGACTAGTAGGTTTCTCCATGCAATACTGATACAATACCCATTCCCAAGATATTGAAAAGTGTGCACGAATACATAGTTGCTGACTATCAGAAACTAATGTGCCTCGTAGGAAAATGGTTTGCAGGTTCCCAGCTTCTGTAGCTACTCTTTAATACATTAAGAAGGTTCTCAACATGTGTAATTAATTTGCATAAACTTTTTCTTGCTTATCTTTCCATTTGATTATTGCAATGATTTACCTTCATCATACAAGGTTTTCAAAAATTGATCATAGTATCATACCAACTATACCAAATGCTAGACCATGAACTTCTCCTAGCTCCAGTTTGTTTGAACTCACAGATGTGCATGTTAGCAGCCTGATTCTCTGTCCAAGGAAAGAAAAGTGTGACTAGGCTAATGGGGCAAAATCCAGATAAGGGAAGGAGGTTGGTTGGGTTAGAGTTTGAAGGCTACAAGGGAAATAAGGAAGCTCAAAGGAGGGCATTAGGGAAGCTTCTGCACAGTTCTGATTTAGAAGCATTTGCTTTAGGAAAAATTCTATTGCTTTGAAAAAAATAGAATAAACAACAATTCATTAGATTACCAAAAAGAAATTAGATTATCCAAGAAAAATAAAAAGAAACCAAAATGTACTTGATTATAGATGCTAGAAAGAAGTCAAGAACTTATCAAGCCGAATGCTTTCCTGATAATGACAAAAATTGAAGAGAGGCTCTCTCCAGAGAAGTTTGGAGGATGTTTGATCAATTTGGGCACAAGTATTATGATTCCCATAACATTTTCCTTTATTTTAATTAATGGAATATGCAGAGCAAAGTGTATCGTGAAAATTAAAACATTTATCATAATTTGTTTTTAACAATGTAGAGTGCAGTGCTATCAGCTGTGTGGCTTTATTTAATCCTTGTGTGATTCTCCCATCCATGCGGAAGGCATGTTTTGTGTACTACAGGGGATCAAGTGCACTGCCTTAAGAAATCTGATAATTATAAATTTTCTTTTATTCCTCAAACATTACAAAATCTAATATCACATGGAAGTTTCTTCTAGTTTTTTTTCTGACCCAAGCGATTTAGATTTCCCTTCCTTATAATTTTGACATGGCAGTTTGTGCAGATTAGCACAAACTAGAATCTCCTGTTACATAACCAGAGAGAGAATCCACTGTTGCCAATGGCCAAAACTTTAGACTATTCTACAACTCTTGCATGTTAATTACTCTCTTTAAAAGAATCTGTTCCAACCTTTTTTCCTCAATGCCATATGATCCACTAGGGAGTTACTCATCGCTCAAGATGACATTCTGACTGTGCCACTGGAGAAAGTCCATTTTGATGAGATAAAGAACAAAATAGATGAATAAACTTCACAAAAGAACAATTAGATACATTTATAAGGTTGCTCTAGTGATCATTGAGCCTTGTAGTCTTGTTCTCTTGTTATCAGTTATTACTTTAGTTCACAGTCACATATGAAGCAATTAAGGGGGGAAAATTATTTTCTATTCACTGTTCTAGAAAGCGGCCATCTAGTAATCAAGATTGCGGATCTTATGATCCTATAGTCCAAATTGACCTAAACTATTCATATCCAAAGTAGGCTCTTAATTGGACTAGGATCTTATGGTCCTACAATCCAAGCCTATGCTTGCTTACCATTTCTAAATACGATCACAGCCTCAACAACCTTGGTTGTGAATATATTTGCATTGAATAGAGATCAATAGTTACTATAACATCCATTTTTTTCTTGCCATATCATCTGAATAAAAATCGCAATTATATAAGATTATTATTTTTTGAATTCCAAGTAGAAGAATACTTTTAAATTATTGTTATTATCATCCATCTCTAATTATTATTATGTCCATCTTTTAATTATCATTTATCTTATAAAAGTTTTTAATTGGTATAAAAAAATGAAGTACTTTAGAATTTATTGTATTTATGATATACTATATTAATAATTTATTCATGCATCATGACACTATAAAGATAATGTGACAATATAATTTTAAAAATGTTCTTTTAAGTTGTAGTATTTTACAATCTTACTCTTCAATCCTATGATGCAAACCTATGGATCTTTCCGTCCCTAGCTAAGACCACAACCGCTTAGCTGCTAGATAGTTTTTGAAAGGCGATCATCTTTATTCCAATATGTGGTCACCTTTAGGTGTGACTTCTTAAAAGCAGCCTAGGAGGTCTAACTAGATAGTACAATGCAACTAGGTAGTTAAGGTGATCCAAGGTCTCACAAGGTGGTTCAAGTGGTCTACGCAGATGGTTTAAGCAAGTTCCAAATTCTTTTTATAAAAAGTAGTTCATTTGATAAACCTGATTCACTTGAATAATTAAAAGTCAAGTCTCTAATCTAATTTCTTCCGCTTATGTCTCTGCTCCCTGACACCCCTTTCCTATCACTCCTGCTTTATGCTCCTATTATAATGAAAATCCCAATCAATGACACCAATAAATTCCAATTATCTTTCCCCTTGCTTTTCTTTTCTTTTGAGAGGTATCTTCTCCAACTTGTCTAATTCTATTCCAACTATCTTTCTCTTCCTTTTTCTTCTCCTTTGTTAGGTATTTCCTTCATCTTTTGTCTAGTTTTTCTCTTATAATGGTAGGTTTTCTTCTTTGAATCTTATGTTTAATCTCAGTTGAGGAAGAAATTAGGTTTCTTCCTTTTAAAGAAACCTAGCTAGTCCACTTTTATATTATTGATGAATAGAATATATTACAAATAACCATTTAACTCCTATATATTTATATTTCACTCCTTAACATTCACTTTCCAATGCGTTTGAATATCCTATAGAGACCAACTTGTTACAAATATATCCAACTAATATGCTCGGGGAATGACACACACAAAGAGAGAATAGATCCAACTTGAGCAATCTTAGTAGAATGGTGCACGTGAAGATAGAATTGATCTAGCTGTTAGTCTCTAACAATTGATTTAGCTTGAGGTCATTGTCGAATAACGCATGCGAAGAGAAGAGAATTTATCAGACTTGAAATCTATGAATGACACACACAAATGGCAATGCAGCTAACTAGCGACGATAATGGGCAGAATGGCACACACAAGGGCTCAGTCAACAGTGATGACGCATGGAGTGACATGCACAAGAGCTCAAAGCCTCAAATAGCGAAGATGAGCTAAACGACACAAACACACAAAGGCATAGCTAGTGGCAATGATGCGAAAATCACACATGTGTAGGAGCTCAACTCGCAACAATAACGATACATGAAATAACATGCGCAAAGGATGAGCTAGTGATAATGATGCATGGGATGACACATGCATGGTGGCTTAGCCAAGGAACCTAACATTTAAGATTTGATAAAGAATTATCAATCCAAGGAATCACCAAATTAAGGCCTAGACAATGGATGACATGTGGTAAAAGTGATTGGTGTCCATATGGCTAAAGGAAGCTAGAAGAACAACATGCAACAAAGACAAATAGAGGAATATGCGAGAATAGTGGTGGTTGTTCAATTGGTACTCTAAAGGTGCGTTGAGGTGGCACGAACACACACAGAGAATCATAGCACATAGGCACAAATGAGATAGAAGACGTGAGAACAAATGTGTAGTGGGGCTTGTGTCATGCTAAAGAGACAAGTAAGACAAAGGCAATGTGAAAGGTAAGGGTGCATGGGCTTGTATCATGTAGAAGAAGATGCATGAAATAGAAGGGGCGCGGAGGTGCACAGAGTAATATGTGAGATAGAAGCAGAGGCATGAGGAGGCACACGGGCATATGGAGGTGAATACTTACCATACACAAAGGATACATCGTGAGGGAGGCATGTGCAAGAAAGAAGATTGCATCAACCGCATCATATAGTGAAGAAGGGTGTCGACCTTGCTTTGTGCAACGAAGAAGAAGATAGTGAACAGCAAAGGAGGACAATGATTAGGATAAATCTCGATTCGGTGATGTTATGCGAGGGAGAAGGAAGTTATAGCGCTAATATCATATTAAAATTAATTGACTAATCACTTATCTCAAAAACTTGAGTTGTTAGTAATAAGTAATTTATCTTAGATGTTAACACTCCCCCTTTGTGTGTGGGTGACATTCCTGCTTCATTTAGGGATTTGAAGGAGGATACCTCTCTGATACCACATTAACATTAAAATTAAGTTTTTTCCTTTTTAAGAAACCCTAGATACCCCTCTCTACCTTTATATGTTATTGATGAATAAGAAAAATAAAAATAATTCCTTAATCCCTACATATTTATATCTCACTCTTTAACAATTTCAGTTCTCTTTAAAATATTTTTTTATGTTATGTTATATATTTATTTATTAATCAACTAACTTGCTTGCCTATTTGTACATATTTTTTTGATTGATCGATCTCTTTTGTTAGAATATTATTCTAATACCAACTGAACATGCCCTAGTATCTCCAAAAAAATGCCTTTTAAAAACATTGTTTCTAAAAGAATGATGTTTTATTATGGTTATATCATTGGTGGCTCTGAAGTCTATAGTAGTCAATCTAATAGTCATAGCCACATCAGATATGTATGTTGTGTAGGTATCCTTGCATAACTGTGACATTGCTGAAGAATAATTTTTTTGACTTGCACGTAGCACATATGTTTCATCTTCCCCAGAATGTAGAAAGAGCTAATTGTGTGCATTGCATTAACCACCAACCTATTATATTTCTATGACCAATGAGAAACATGTATTTTTACATTTCAGTTACAATGTAAATTGCAGTATACTCCTTTTAAGTTAGCAAAAAAGGAAACATCTTTCACAGAAAAATGGAACAAGAAAACAACTAAACATATGCCCTAATAAAGAAGCATAGACATCTTCAAGCTATGATTATTGAAGACATGTAGATAAAGAATTTACCTGGACATGCTGATGAGATGATGGGGAAATTATGTCCATATTGATGCTGGTAACGTGATATAAACTCATTACATAATTCAACAAGTGAGACATCCCTGCTAGAACTAGTATCAAAAACAGCTTTTGCTCCCAAAGACTTGAAGAAGGTCGTTAGTTTTCTAAGAACCTGAAATTACAGTAAGTTATTCATACACTTTTTGCTTATTGACTAAAAACATAAATTTAGCATAATTTCCCACAACTGCAAATCAACACATAGCTGCTCGCATATTCAACTATTCTTTTTCATATAAAAGAACTATTTCCTCTCCAAAAGACCAAATAATTATATACCACAACCCAAAGCTTGCAGACCTGAGAGGAAATTGTCTTTACACTTAATTAGAAGCATAGGCCTACTATGGCATATATGATAAAGGGACTGAAACCATGAGAAAAAACTTTAAAATGCCAATTCTTGGCTATCTTTGTTTCCAACCTCTAGTGCATCTAAAATAGACTTCCAAGAAAATTATGTGCAAAAAAGATTAAAAAGTGGGAACAGAAATTAGAAGTGCTTTAAAACCAACTTATAATCTTGGTTAGTAATGAGAAGTGATTTAAAACTTCCTATTAGAAGTATTACAACAATATAGCTTGCATAAACTTCAATTGAGGGTGAACATTAGCTACCTCAAGATAGTTGTGGATTAACATAGCTAGATGATGACCAGGAACAGATTCATAAACCTCTACAAAATTATAGTGATTACGAAGAGAAAGCTACACCCTGGTGTCCTATCAACCCTTGCATTTTGTGGCATTACAAATTACAAGTGATATAATGGCTATTTTTCTTCTCAACTGAAATATTATCCAGACTTTCTATGTCCTAAGTATTGCTGCATAAATTTAAAAGGAAGAAACAATAATTTTAGAGCAACAGAAAGTGCAGACATTAATCCTCTCAGATCAAAAGATAATTGCAGTCTATAGATATCTAAGCATAGAAAATAACAAGCAAACTAAAGCATCCATAGGCTACATGCATTATTAGAAGCAAAAATCACTATATATGATATATCACTTCTTATCAAGTGAAAGAAAAGAAAAATACCATATGATTGTCTGAACAATACAATTTTTACAAATATTTAGCAGATAAATAAAGAATAACAAAAAATCAAATTGAATCAGAACCTGGATTGGAGAGAGGTCAAAATAAGCAGCTATGGATGCTCTTGATTGAGGGGATATAGATATAATAACATGGTCACCTGAATTAATGTGAGCCAAAAATTCATCCAAACTTTGCTTCTCAAGCATAACTGTCTCAGCAGAAGTTATGCAACCACTACAAAAAGGAATTAAATCTTCAAACCAACTAACAAATATGACTCTTGCAGAAGGAAATTGTCATATATGTATGATTTTTTCACTAGCACCTGAATCGATTAAGCTGGGACTTACTATACAATAATGCAATTAAATGCAGTTGACTATATGATAATTAAGAGGAAATAAGTCATATACCTTTTTTCATAGAGAATTTATAGGTTATCTAATTTGAAGAGATGTATCAATCAGGGTTAAATGTGAGATCAGCAAACAAAGGCTAAATTATTTTTAACATAACTAAAAGATATCTCAATTCAGGTTTTAAAAAGCATGGGCAAGAACCAAGTGATTTATTGCATATTATATACATGGAAATGCTAGCACATATGTGAGTGTATACAAGACCTTATTGAAAACACATGATATATTATTAAATGAGGTAATTTAAACAGTTACTTAAAATTGACTGATTCAAATAATAGGTAACATGACTTCTTGTTGTTTATGATAACTGATATAAATTGTAAGAAGGTAGTTCACATCTGCCTTAAAATAGACAAGCAAACACAAATAATAATTAAGATTCTAAGATTTAACAAATAAATCAATATTAGTCTGGTCAAAAAGTTTCAAAATTCATGCCAAAGGTTGTTGATTGATTTATTAAGAAGAAAATTATCAGACACATTAACAATCAGACCTTCACATTCATCATTTGTTATAAGAGATGTGAAAATAGGGAAAACCAAAGGGATAGACAATATGGGCCTTTTCTTGCCAATTGTGTAGGTAGTTTACAATTGTGGGCTTGGAAAATATTTATTGGCTAAGACCTAATAAATGTCAATTGAAGTTAAAACAATATGTATGGTTTCGTAGCTACATGCTATGAATCCCTGTACAGTATATAATAGATAATTGATGAGCTATATAATAGGTTGTGCAAAACCCATCAATGAGCCGTATAATGGTTTGTGCAAACCCCTAAGACACAATGAACCACTGTAGGTGCATATTCAGGTGAACATGCAAAACAAACACTGTTTTCAAATCAATGATCTAAAATGATCATGTATTACTAACACCATGACTTATGTAGACATTGAGGCCCATGACAGAACAAGATCCATATAACTGCCACTAAATATTGGAACATACAACTTGCATTGAACAACAAATAGGATTTTAAAAAGAACTGAAAACAGTAAATAAAAACAATGTGGTTGGCATTGGAGCTATAGTATTGTTCTTGGAACAAAGAAACAAAGGTGTAGTTCCACTCTCTGATAACATAAATAATCTTCCTTGGCCACAAAGGGGCATCACAGTAATGACAACTCAATAAACCAAGCAAGCAAAAGAGAAGCTCAGGTGCTTTGAAATCTTTGGACAAAACTGTTTGTATTATGCCTTCCAACCATAATCCCCAAAGAAATGGCCAAAATAAATGTTGCATACGCTCTAGAGCACAACCTATCTTACATATATCATAAACACTCTGAGCATATGCCTTTTAAAATTTTTCCCATAACATAAACAACTCATCAATCTCTAGGAAGTAGAACACGAGACCTACACTAGATATTGTCTCTACTCTTTCAACTCTAAATTGGTATTGTTGTCGTTTTCTCTATTTAGGTTGAATTTTGTTTCTCTTCATGGGAACTTAGAATCAACAGCAACAATTATCTGGTCAAATAAACAAGAGAAATAAAAATAATTAGCATCTTTTCTACAACAAATAAACCAAGTTTTTTTTTTCAAATTTTTACAGTTTCTTCAAGTACATGAGAGTCTAATAAACTAAAAAAACATCAATGCTACATCGACAAACAATTTTTTTCTTTTGCCGAATGAAGTATATAAGACTGTTTTTTTCTTGCACCAAGTGAACTAAATGAGGCTGATAAATAATCATATCTAAGTCAAGTACCTGCATGCTAAACAGTCCTTCAGTGAAATTTTGACAGCTTCTGTTTGTGACGGTTGGCTGACAAAGTTGGGTTTCTCTTGGCTCTACAAGCAATAATTAATAATAAAATTAAATTAACAAAAATAAAAACAAAAACTCACATGCTGATGCATTGAGAAAGAGATGAGACACTAGCTTATCCTTGTGTACGCATCTAGGCTATTTTTTCGCTCAGCTATTGTCAATATATTTCACATAACACGAAGAAAAATAATGTGAATAGTTTGAAATTATGGTTAATACCAATATCTAATTTGAAATTTTAAAATAGAATATCTTAGTAGAATAAAGCAATGAACAACTATCAGTACAAGAGTTGATTCAATTTGCCATATCACAAACAAAACATATTTGTTCAATAACCATTCATCACCTAAATTGCCCCATTTGAACAAAAAATATGCATGTAGCACCTCTTTGTAATGAAAAAAATCTTCTAAATCTTCCTGCAGTTTTGACTGCTCTTCTTCAATTTTTCATAAGTAGCTTACACGCCAAAAAAACCTAGAAATTTCTCAAGTTTTCTTACACGATTTCCATGAAGATGACTAATAAACGACGTCAGTAATAAAGCATTGAGTCAAAACTTCATCTAATAATATGAACTATTAGTTATCTACCAAAACTTTACAATGAAAATTAAGGGAACAGTTTTCATTTTCACTTAATGGAATTGAGTACCTCAACTTTGTTGCGTTTGGAGTTTACTGCCTTGAGCGAAACGATGCAGCCCTGCGACGGTGCGATAAAATCGTTGAGATCCGCGAGCCGCAGCGCCGGCGAGAACTTCTCCGACATCCTTGAAGTTAAGATCTGGACCAAGGAAGACGACGAAACGGAAAAGATCCTGAGGGTAGACGACGCCGAAGGCGCCGAAGCGATCCTATCGCTTGAGAGCGAGAAAAAGGGAGAAGAACAAAGGGGCAGGTCAGCGCTTCGATTCTTAGGGTACAGATTTCGGCGGCGTCCAACAGCTTCTTAATTGAAAATTTACGGATCTAAAGCTTCTCGAGATGGCCGATGGATCGAGAGGGATGAAGGCAGGAAGAAATCGATGGAAAGAAAGGAATCCAATCGCGAATTTGACACTCCAAAAATCCGGGAGGAGTAGAGGAAAAAAATCCGGAAGGAGTTGAGGAAAAGAAGTCACGATCGCGTCGCTTGCGAGATAAGAACTGCGGCGATGAAGAGCAACACAGCCGGCCGGGCCAGGGTAACCAGGGCGACGGCCTAGGCCCATAAATTAATAGGGCCTACTTTTTGGATTATCAGTTATGTCAAATCATCGATCCCATCTGCACCGCCGTTAGCGATCGCGTCCTCTTTAGTTTTTTTTTTTTTTTTTCTTTCTCTTCGTTTATCGTGGTATCGCCCTGCCCGATTATGGGCTCCCAGCTCACTACACTACATACCGGACTGCTTAGCAGAGCTTCCGTCTACGAAGGCTTCTTGAATGAGGAAGAGTGCGATCACCTGATATCTATCGTGAGTAGCTTAATTTTCATGTGTCTTTGTAGTGTTTCTTTTGGTTCGGATCTGACATCTGAATCGGTTTCCTGTTCGCCAGGCGAGA